>CAEGAG010166606.1:0-40935 GCA_903067065.1 Brachyrhaphis terrabensis | reverse complement strand
AACCAGACCGGAGGCCGGAACCAGGCTGGAACCAGACCGGAGTTTAAACAAGATAACTATCACATTATAACGTGATAGCGCTCAATTTTTTTATTTCCTCCGTGACGGCAATATGCTGCCCTACAAATGTTATTAGACATTTAGCAGAACAATATTTTTGCAGGGAGCTCTGGGTCGGTTCTGAACCGTCCAGCTCAGAACCCACCCAGAGTCTCCTAAAGCTAAGAGTCGCGCTGACATTCAGATTTGACATTTTATAATATTTATCCCAGGATAAGATGTCCCAAACATGTCTCAGTCATGTTAATAATAATGTTCATTACGTATCGGCTTTCTGCTAATCACTGAACTGACCTGTTTTACCCGGCAGACGGTGTTGTGTTGTGTTGCTGCGCTGGTCGCTCTCATCGGAATAGACTGGAACTTTTTCGACACAGAAATGTTGCGCCACAATGTACCACTTCTGCCATCTACCGGCGCATTTGTGCTACTGCATGACATTTTCCAAAAGTTTCTAAACAGGGTCAAATAAATTAGGGTGACCAGACGTCCTCTTTTTCCCGGACATGTCCTACTTTTCAGACCTAAAAAAAATGTCCGGGGGGAATTTAAAAATCGTCCGGGATTTTGGTCAACTGCCTCCAAACACATTACATAGCTTACAGTGCATTGTGATTACATTGCCACTCCGTTCCACTACTCCATTCCAGGATTCTTTGTATGGCAAATTAGTCACGCCCTTCTCCCCAAATCCAATCACGTTGCATTATGTGTGCGTGATTATGAACTCCCTTATGCCTTTGAATTTAGTGCCATGATTGCCATCGGATAGAAACTGTTTTTTAGGCGATTTGTCCTGGTTTTTATTGCTCTGTATCTCTTGCATGGCCAGGGTGTGAAGAGTCATTTAAAATGTCCATAGCTTTCTTTCGGAGCCTGGAAGTGTAAATCTGTTCCATGGTGGGGAGGAGGCAGCCTATGGTTCTCTCTGCTGCCCTGAGAACCCTCTGGAGCGCCTTCTTTCAAATCACGGAGGAGCTGGCAGCCATGCAGTCAATTAAAGGGACAACCACAGGTAATGACTTGTTCACATTGCTAAATACGTGTTTGGACAAGTTAGGATTGAAATGGGACAAGCTGGCAGGTGTGACAACAGATGGTTGTCCAAATCTGACGGGGAAAAATGTTGGACTTTTAAAGAGGATGCAGGATAAAGTGACAGAAATTAACCCTGTGCAGAAATTGACATTTTTGCATTGTATTATACATCAAGAAGTGCTGTGTAAGACAGTGTTAAAAATTAACCACATTGTTCATGCTGTAACTAAAACAGTTAACTTTATCAGAGCAAGAGCGTTAAATCATAGACAATTTGTTGCCCTTTTGGAGGAAAATGAGAGTGAACATGGTGACAGTAGCTACCACAGCAACGTCAGGTGGCTCAGCCTGGCCAAAGTACTGAAAGGTGTCTGGACCTGAGAGACCAGATTCAGGATTTCTGTGGGAAGAAAAGACATGACATCCCAGAACTTTCAGATGAAGACTGGGTGGCAGACGTCGGATTCACTGTGGATGTGACTCATGAATCAACTGAATGTCAAACTGCAGTGTAAGGGCCTTTTTGAGATGTACAGTGCAGTGACTGCTTTCATGAGAAAGTTGCAGCTTCTCTCAATCCAAGGGAAGGACAACATTCTGACCCGCTTGCCAACACTAATGGAAACCACAAGATCAGCCGATCACCTCCACAAGTACTCAAGCAAGTTAGAAGCACGGAATGGAGAGTTTTCAAGATTGTTTTCTTATTTCACTTCACATAGCCTAATATAAATATTTAAGGATTAAGAGTTTAAATAAAACCATCAAAAGCAATCTGCTTTTGTATAAAGTGAAGTTAGGTTAAATGAAATTATTATTATTATTATTATTATTGTTTATCTTATGGTATATCAAAAATAATATTGAGCAAAATTTTATTGACATATTGTCGATGTGGCCCTCCAGCAGTGCTCGGGTTGCTCATGCGACCCCCGGTAAAAATTAATTGCCCACCCCTGCTCTACGTTGAAGACAGTGAGAAATAAAGTCATAAGTGTCTGTTTTTACTATCTATTCTCTCTTCTGTTCTCGGGTCCCAAACACAGAGCTGTCTGCCACTCCTCAGCTTTTTTTTTTTTTTTTTTCTAGATAAAATAAATCTGCGGACAATGGCAGATTTATTTTGTTCTTTGTTTCTTTTGCCTTTTCATATTGTTATTATTCAAATGCAGATGTTTCGTCAATGATTTTTTTGGGGGGAAAATTCTAGTCTTTTCCAAGATTGGGGGGTCCGGATCCCTCTGACCCCCCTCAGATTTACGCCTATGGGGGCAACCTATGTAACCCTCATGTACATCGTGCTTATGAGAAGAGGGCCCGCTTTCTCCAGCTCATGTTAGACATGACAGAGCCAGACCGTAAGTTTAAAAAAACTTACTGAAAAAAGAGAAGAAAAGTGGGTCAACAGGAGGTGCCGAAACTAACAATGCCAGAGTTTACAGCACCACTTTCTAACAAGTAATGATCGCAATGTTTAAATTGTATTTTCAGATATTTTATTGGACAGTTACTTAGAAAGATAATCATATGTAAGGTAAGATATTATTTTTATGCCCTAGCGTGGTTGTCCTCAGAATGCTAATGTTGTTAGCAGCTAGCTCAATGCCAAGTAACAGACAAAAAGTATAATGTTTATTCAGTGGGATTTTCATGCTAAAAAAGAAATAAATAAACAAATAGCTAAATAAATGAAATATAACATACCCAGCTATACAGTCAGTGAGCTGTGTCTATTCCCCACATGATTCATGTCTGATCACGAACTACATTCATAACCAGACACGAACATGGGGTTTCTGTAGATCGCTGTGAATGTTTGACCTACATTGGACCTGAATCCAGCATCCAACAATGACGCAATATTAACATACAACTCCAGCATGAAGTTGTATGTTAATACAGAAGCTAAATAAATTATTTACCTGGAGATCCAAGCTCATAGAACTAACATTCAGTGGTTCCCACAGATTTCCAGCCCCCCTATGGATTACAATAAAATCCCCCCCAAAAAAGAAAGAAGAATCAACTGGGCACACACATTGTTCAACCAGACATAAATCCATGCACCTATTTTGTTTTCAAACTCCACTGAAGTTTATTTCACACTTCAGGTTGCAACAAAACTACAAACCATCTTTTTCATTCATCCATTCCGCTCCCCCCCTAGAATGGTGCGCACCACACTTTGGGAATCATTGGGTTAGTTCGTTGTTCACAATATCATTATTATAGACTAACGCTTCTTTTGATCCTAAGTGTTTGACCCAACTTGAAACTAAATGATTGTATTCTCCAGGCTTTTTAAAGCTTTCTTCTGGCTCATCGTATAATATGAGGTCTGCAGCTCCAGATAGTTAGGTAAATCCTCAAGATTATAAGATAAGTCTTTTTTACCAAGATAATACCTAAATATACGCATATTTTTTTGACCTGCCTTTTCTGTTCCTGGCTATTTACAACATTAGCATATATTGTGATCAATTTTACTTTGTATTGAACCGGAGAAATCCCCTTCCGGACCTCCATCTGAATCTCTCGCGTCATCCGGGTCACGTGTCTGAAACCTAGCAATATAAGCCGCACTGGGCTATAAGCCGCTGGTATCTCCGCCGCTCGGTTTTCCTCGAGGACGCAGCAGAGGGCTGCGTCCTTAATAAATCTGCTATAAGGACGCAGCCCTGCGTCTCCGTCTCATGGATTTGTTCAAGCCAAGCTTACGTGCATCGGCTATTGATCTGTACTGCCAGATTGATAGATTTCAACTTAAAAGAGTCATCATATTGAAGTTCTTCGTGTTGGTTCCATGATGAGGGGGTATGAGTTTGAAAACATTTCTCCGTCATGCCTGCTGCTAGCTTGTGCTTGTTCTAAATGAAAGTCAGCACTTTCTTCGATTTCCAATTTTGACTTCCAATGATTTACTTCCTGCTAAAGAGCCCCTGGTGGTTGAAGAAAAATCCACAGAAAAGCTGCACCGGGGCTATAAGCGGATGGTTCAAAGCGTGGGAAAAAAGTAGCGGCTTATAGTCCCAAAAATACAAAGACGCGCCTTCAGAGACCACTACGTTTGACAGTTAAGAAGACAGTTCCACCCCAGTGATGTGACCAGCTGTTTTAGCTCAATTATTTTTATATCAATGCGTCTACTGTCTGATGCATTCTAACGTACAGTTTAGAGATGGATTCAAACAGCCGTAATGACATGTTGCTGTTTTTACACCAGAGACCATGCAGGTGTTACCAAGGCCAAGGGATGAATTCATCGCTGACTAAGCTGTCCTCCCTGCACACTTTCCCAGGGTACGAACAATAGATGTGTTCATTTCATACAGAAACATTTTACCCAAGAAAGTGGGACCAAAGTTTATCAGCTATCCATGTTTTTCATTTCAACTGGTTCCTGAACCGCACAGAGCTCTGCTGACCACTCCTCTGACACAGGGCATCAAACAGAGTTTGACTATAAAAATTAGCACTCTTTTCATATAATATCTTCAAACTCTTAAAACAGACATGAACAGTTTCAATACCAAAACATCTGTTATATTCAATATTTTCTGATTAGTTTTCAACTTCTTTGGTTTATAATGAATTAAAACATTTTCAGATGAATAAATGACATATACATCTTAAGACTATAATCTAATATAAATACTACTGATTAGACTAATTTTAATCAAATCGTATTCATTATATCTAAGAAAAACGTTCTACTGATTAAGTTATGTATTGGTTAAACCATGAAACCAAATCTAACCTAAATTGAGGCCTACTCAAAACAGTCATGATCTGTCTAATATTTCAACATGTGCTAAAGTTAAACCTAATTAAAATAATATTTCCAACAGGAGCTACAACAATATCACAGCACCAATCACTTGGCTCATCCACACAGCAGCTTGACAGAAGTAATTATTATGACTTAAAAGAGAGATTAGAGCACTCCTGTCTGCAAAATGTCTGTAAAAGTGAAGTATGTTATGATGGGTTCCACTTTCCTAACCCACATACAGAACACCACCAGGAGAACAGGAAATCAGATAAATAAAGTTTATTTAAAGAATATGAAAAGGTTGATTGAGTGGGTCTGGTCCTTGGGGTAGGTACACGGGATCGTCTGCACACTGAAGAGCAGCAAAAAGGGATTGTGAGTTTTGAGGTTTTCTGAAATGGGAACTTTGAGAGAAATTAGACTGATCTTACTTGAGTTGATCATTTCCTCCAGGCAAACAGAACCCCCCCCCCCCCCCACAAAGAAAAACCAGCAACCCCAGTTCCCAACAGTGCAAACTAATTTTAATCTATTTATGTTTTATCTTATAAATATTTACATTGTTGGTTTTAATTTCAGACTTTTATGTAATTTAACAGCTGTTGCCATGACCACAGATGAAGTGGAAAGTCACCAGAAAAAGCCAAAGCAGGAAGAAGCTGGTCAAGATTCTCAGCTGCATTCTCATGAGGATGACAACCTCCAGCCTCAAAATCAAAATTCTACCAGCCGTGGTCTCTCTCGCCTCTTCTCTTCCCTCCTTAAACGCCGTTCACAATCTGACAGTGAGGGGGGACAGAGAGAGGATGAGGAAGATGAAGCTAAAGCTCCTATTGCTGATCCTGAACCTGAATTGAAAATAGAGGGAGAAGTTGCGTTGGACCAACACTCAGTCAGCAGTGCAGACATTCAGGTAAGCTGTGAAAATGCATTTGCTCTCTTACAGATGTTTTAGATCTTAAACTTTAATATAAGGCACTAAACTGTTTTTTATAATGATTTAGTTCCTCGATCAAATGGTTCTACTCCAACCAACCTTACCCTTGCAAAATTATGAACAAAATTTGAGGGTTTCATTGTCACTATGCAGACAATATCGAACGGGGTAGAACCTATACTGATTACTCATTCAGGATGTCACACAAAGAACCCAGAACAACATTTAAAGGAGGACATGCCTCCTCTACCTCTTGAACACCATTACATGACTCAGTGATAAAAAGAACCAGATTGGACAAAAATGTGATCTACGGGGGAATTGAAAGGCCAGAACTAATGATGATCAAAAATTTAAATAAAGGTTTCATAAAGTTTTCACGGTTCCATAAAACAGCACAGGTGTTTTAGAAAATATTCTGTGGGCTGATGGGACAATTCTAGAATTTTTGGAGGATTTGTTTGCATTTTGTAGGTGGAGTAAAACACGTAAAGAATTTCAGAAAAAGAACATCAGACCACTAATCAAACATGGTGATGATAGAGTGATGGTGTGGTTCTGCATAGCTGCTTCAGGATCTTGTGACAGATCCATGAATTCTTCTCTCTAGCAGAAAACTGAAGGAAAAGATTTGGCATTCAATTCCGACTTATGTAGCTTATTTAGTGTGGCAAACATCCAGCTCTGAAAAACAACAGAGAGTTTTGGATTGGCCTAGCCTAGTCAAAGTCTGGACTCCCCTTGACATGGAGTAGCAACTGCCCACTTATACTAAAACCATGCAGTGTGGCAGAATTAATACACCACTGTATTAATTCATACTAATGAGTCTGTTACACAGTAGTGTAACAGACTCATTGCCAAGTGTAACTGCTGATAAGTGTATCTTATCAACAGTTCATCAACATGAACTGTTGATGGTGGTCGTGTCTGCCAAGGGTGGCACAATCACTTATTAGGTTTTGGAGTCATTTCCATTTTTATGTAGTACCAACTTGTTTGGATATCTTTTTTTCCCTGTGATAAAATTTATATTTTGTTTTAACATAGGTTTTTTTTTTGTCTAAACATAAAATTAATTTGATCTGAAACATTTGACTTTAATAAAACAAAACTTAGACAGCACTTTAAGTTTAAATTAATTTCAGTTTTTCTGATTTATTAGCTAAATTTATTGTTATCTAGCTCCTTTAGAAAATGTGAAATATTCTGCCAAAATAAGCCAGATGTTTATGAAACTGACTAAAATACAGATTTTTTAATATTGTTCTTTAAAGGTAGAACATTAATTTGACCCTCATGCTTTCTGTAACTTCCAGTTATAAAATTTATTCCAGAAGAAACATAAAGCTTAATTGTTTCTATATGTTCATCCATTACACTTCATTAGTTTAGTTTAACTCAGCCCCTGAAGAAACCTGTAAAGCTGCCTACTCTCCAAACAAATTCTTTAAGAATTTAGAACAGAGTATGGTACCATCATTAAAATTAATTTGTCAGGCTCTTCAGGCTGAAAAGAAAGATGCAGCTGAGGACATGACTGGAAAGGTGAAGGAGAAGAATGACCAAAAGGGAGAGGCAGTGGTTCTGGACAAGGAGGAGGACAAAGAGAAGGAATTTGGTTCTGGAAGAAGGGATAAGGAAGATAAGGAGAAGACAACAGAGGAGGAGGCCAAGACACCCAGAGCTCCACGCCGACCAAAGACACTGCAGATCAAAGTCACACTGCTGGATGATGCTCTGTTTGAGTGCGAGTTGGATGTAAGGATTTTGTCCCCCTTAGAGCTTTTCTTAAAATCTTACACTTTTAAGCAAAGTGTAAGATTTTTGTTGTTGTTGCTGTTTTTGACAATAAAAAATTGGAGCAAAATTTTTGCTTGAATTTAAACTCTTCTGATTAAATTTAAAATATTCCTTTCTCTTAATGAAGTCTTCTTAGTGCTTTGCAGTACACAAAATCTAATTTGTTAATGAGATCAGATATATTTGAGCATGAATGTCATTGTCTTTCCATGTCTGCAAATATGTTAGAAACATGCCAAAGGCCAGGAGCTGTTCATGAAAGTATGTGATCACCTTAATCTTCTGGAAAAAGACTATTATGGCCTGGCCATCTGGGAGACCCCCACTATGAAGGTGAGAGCACTTATCATGAGTCTAACATTCTTTTTCTACTCCATTCATACAAAAGAGCATCTTATAAAAATATATTGAATAAATGAACCTGAGATTATTGTAGTCATGGAGATTTAATAGACATCATACATTCTTCTTTTGTTCTGTTAGACTTGGATGGATTTGACCAAAGAGATTCGTAGGCAGGTGCAAGGTGAGTGAAATATACAAATAAATTGCGGATTGTGTTTTGACTTCTTTGCATTATTATATACTTATTCCAAATCACTCTGGATTTTGTTCTTCAGGGGCCAATTATAATTTCACTTTTAATGTGAAATTTTACCCACCGGATCCAGCCCAGTTGTCAGAGGACATAACAAGGTACATCGTGCATCCTGCTGTTTAATAATTGTAATTTCATTGTATTTAAATTTCCCAGTTTTGCCATAAGGGAGGCAAATGTCTGGGATTTTATGAGTTATGTCATTTAATTTACAACACAACTTCAAACTGCAACAAATTAAAAGGTAAGAGTTTGAAACAAAAAGTCTCTTTAGAGTTTGAAATGGAACTGCAAGTCGAATTTGAATTATGCTAACAAGAAATTCTGAGATTTTGAGATTTCTGAGATTAAAGGTCTACTTTAATCTCAGAATTCTGAGATTAAAGTATTTCCAACTTTCTGGTGTAACAAAATTTCACATGAGCGAATTACGCCACGCTATTTGCTCGTCTGTCTGTCGTTTCACTGCACAAACTCCATAGAAATCAATGGAGATGGAGCAGCAGGGTCTCCTGTCACCATATTGCCATTACTTCAGTTACCTTCTGGGCTCCTGGTCTCCTACCACAGAGTCCATTGAGCTGGAGAAACACAAGGTTTTCCTTGAGGGAGGAAAATGTGGTCATTTTCCTCCGGGGGAAATTATCACATTCAGATCACATTCACATTCTGAATGTGATCATTCAGATCACATTCAGGATCTGAATGTGAACAGTGCCTAATGCAACCCCCCCTAAAATCCCTTCCCAATTTTTTATAATTAAAAGTTCCAGTGCTAAATGTTCTTTTGAAATTTGTTTGACCCCTGAGAAGGTGAATTTGCATTGTTAGACAATTTTTTGCTATTAGTTAACAATGGTCTCAAAATGACAATATTATCGTTTATCACAATAATTTCTGGGACAATTAATAGCCCAGCAAAAATTGTAATCGTGTTAGGCCTGTGGGGGCAGGACATGAAATATCTCATTCACTTTCAAAAAAACCGCAGCAAAACAAGTTGCTGTAAAATGCACCTCAGAACAGTCTGTGGCGCTACAATCACAAGGGATTCAGATCAAAGCATTGCAGTTCTACTTTATATGCACCATAAGCAAATTATTTACATGCAAAAAGTGAAGATTTAAAAGCATGATATATACTCTTTAAAATAGCATTGCTCAAGTAGAACTAAGTAGTACAGTAAAACTACTTCTAGAAGTACATGTTTTGCAAAAACTTCTAATTATGTCCAAGTGTGATTGAGAGTAATTGCTTTTGGTCTCTTAATCTCAAATGTGGAGGAACAGATGAGTTTTCTTTTACGGAAACTTTCTTCAATCTATTTGCCTATACTTTGAACTGAACTTGGAAATAAATCTTTTCAGTTTTCTGCTTCATCTTCTTGGAATCATTTGGTTGTTCTTATTGATAGAGGAAAAAATGAAAGCAGTAATGTAAAGAGACATACTGTATAACAACCTCATCATTCTGGACTGGGACAATGATTTATTTGTCAGCAAGACAAAGACCCAAAGCATATGGCCAAGATCTGAAAGGAGTGGCTCCAACCCCAGTCTGAAAGTCATGGAGTGAACCAGTCAGTGATGACTGATGGGTGAGTTTTCTTTGGTATTGGAACCAAAGGGAGCAGCAACATCTCCTGGTTTGGTCCTAATTCTGCTTCCGCAAAACACACCTTTGGAAGCAGAAGAGTCCATGACTGAGGTGGAAGATGGACAGAGGAAGGTGGGATGTCTGTTTGTGTGGGGGCAGGAGAGGATGACGATGAGCTTGTCCCTGAACTGAACTTATTGTAGAACATGTTCAGCTCATTTGCTAAGTTAATGCTTCCATTAAAAGCCCATTTCAATTTTCCCTGAAAAATTGTAACTGTTGAATTATTTCTGTTTTGTACATTAAAGGTACTACCTGTGTCTGCAGCTGCGGAAGGATATCCTACAGGGCTGCCTTCCTTGTTCATTTGTTACCCTGGCTCTGCTAGGTTCGTATGCCTTGCAGTCAGAGCTGGGTGAGTATGACCCTGAGGTGCACGGCAATGATTATGCTAAGGAGATGAAAATGGCCTCAGGTCAGACAAAGGAGCTGGAGGACAAAATGATGGAGCTGCATCGTACATATAGGTGAGATTATAGTCTAAGTCAACCAGTGATGGAAATGGTTTTTACATTCCCAAGTTATTATCTAATTTATTTCTATGTCTTTTTAATGGTCTGACTGCATTTTATTATCTGAGGCACTTTAATTGTATTGTTCAACATTGTTCTTTGATTTCTCCAGTGTATCTAACACAATGCAGCACATTATTAATGAATGGCTCATTCATTAATAATGTAGAAAGACAGATTTTGTTTTTACTATTTTTCAATGCATAAATTGTTACATTTCTATTTCTTTCTTTTGGCAGGATAATGTGTCCAGCTCAGGCAGACCTGATGTTTTTGGAGAATGCCAAAAAACTCTCTATGTATGGGGTGGACCTTCACCAGGCTAAGGTAAGCTGAAGTGGGCTTTTCAGTCTCAGTTTCCCCAACATTCATGTACAAGTCAGACAATAATGGATGCAAGAGGACACTGGCCCACTTGGCTGCCGCTTTCCTAACTTTTTGGATGGTTTTTGGTGTTCTCTCAAGCTACATTACCTCTGGATTTGACCTCAGTCTAGTTATTGACTAATAAGGTGTGGTTTTCCTGCCACGGCTGTGCAAAGCTAGTTTACCTGGCATGTTCTGCTCTCCCTGTTGTCTCACTCCATCGAGACTATCTTGGAATACCCGCCCAGCCTATAACTGATGACGCAGTCCCTGTCTTCGGTTTGCCTCTTAGCCTTTCTGTGTTTTCCATCCAACACCAAGGCCACGATTCTCTGATACACCTCTTTACAACTCCTTCTGCTCAGCCATCACACAACTTTACCAGCAGACCTCACCACAACTTTAAAACAGCATGGACTTCTAGGATGTCACCTTTGCACCCACAGAGGTTCCTGTTGCAAGTTTGTTTAAAATTTTTCTCCCAAAAATGGTATTCCAACACTCTGATCTCACCATCACTCCCGCTCCTTTGTGCAATGACTGCACAACATTTGTATACTTCATCTCTCACATGACTCAATATAATGCCTTCCCTGTGCCATTTTCCACCTTGAGGACACCAAAAACGTCCATTAGAGCATCTTTATTCAACACCCGATGTCTCTCCATCCATCCATCCAAGTAGGGACATGCAGGCTTCCCTCCCCCTAGCCACTTTGGCCAGCTCTTCTGGAGTATCCCAATGCATTCCCATGCCAGGTGATAGTCTCTCCAGTGTGTCCTGTGTCTTCCTCTGGGATGTGGCCAGAACACCTTACCAAGGTGGCATCCTAACTAGATTCCCAAGCCACCTCAACTGGCTCCTCCATGGAGGAGCAGTTGCCCTATTCTTTTGTCCTACCATATGACTGAGCTTCTCTCTCTAAGGGAGAACCCAGACACCCTATAACAATATCTGATGGCCATAATTCACCCATCAGATACCGGAAACGCGAATTGACGTAACACTGGCTCAAGACCATGACCTTGGATTTGAAGACGCTGATCCTCATCACGGCTGCTTCACACCAAAGCCAAATACCACTTTAAATGCCTGCTTGACCATTTGGCAGGCACTTCAGGACTCAAGATGTCAGTCTTTTTCAAATAGGCATTGTTCAATCAGGCAATCAAAATAAAAAAAATACTCTGCACCAACAGGTTGTTTTGGGTAGTATTTTTAAAGGTATTTGCATTATAATTTTTGCCATTTAATGATGTCAAAGTACTTACTGAACATAATTATGTCATTTGATATCAGAGCTATATTAATCAACTTTAATAAATGAACAACATTTTTTAAAAAACATGCTCAACAAAATGATTGAGTTGTCACTAGATGGTTGAAGTATCAAAACTATCCTAATTCAAATTCATTTCAAATTGGAAAATACTTTATTAATCCTAAAAGGAAATTAAATGTTGTATGTGATATTAATTCAAAATTCTTCAAAGACTTATTGTGGGTGATGGCTTTGGGCAGGAAAGATCTCCTGTCTGTATTACATCAAATTTGAAGGAGTTTCTGACTAAGGACACTTTTCTGAGACAGTCTCATAAAGAGGATGGTCAGGGTAGTCCATCATTTTCTTAACTTTATGTAAATTCATTCTTTTCATCATCATTTTTCTGAGGTTCCACACTAGTCCCCACAATTATATAAACTTATATAATTCATATAAATTCTGTTTTAACAAGTGAAATTGACTATTTGCTAAAACATTTTTAATGATTAATACCAAGAAATAAGATGTATTTAAATATTTTCCATGACATATATTGATCTTTTCTTTTTTGTGTTGTGAATTAGAATTCTGGGAACCAAAAATGTTGCATTAAGTCACGCAGAGGGCATCAAAATGTTGTACTTCAGTAGGCTTAACGTTGGCTGTGAAAAATTATTATAATATTTCTCATTATTTATTTACAGGCTCACCGCTTTGGGTTTTATTTATATTAAATCTGAAAACATATTTTTAGTTTAAAGGAAAAGGCTTTGGACAAAAGAAAAAAATACTGTTTTATGTAGTTATTAGGTTGAAATAATTAAATCCCTCTCCACTGCTTATTGTCATTACATAAACTGCTGCAATGATATGTTTAATCAATAACTGTATATCATTGGTGATCACAAGTCAGTCAGATCTACATTAATCTCTCCAGGTTGAAGATTAATGTAGGCTCTGACTGTGATTTACTGCATTAGCATAAATCTCCAAGACATGCAAGGTGGTTGGTATATTTTTTTCTCTCTAACAATGGAAATACATTTGACTTGACATGTTTTTTTTTATCAACAATCAGATCAATTTGTTGCAAAACAGGGTTATTCACAAGATTGTATTCTTTTTACCGTACTGCCTCCTTATGGATAACCTAAGGTATTACAATATTCTAATGCAAATCACAAGATGGACAAAGAATTTGCAGCAACATTTTTTTTTAGAAATTATGCAACAAATAAGAACATATAAACTTTAACAGTTAAGGAAAATTATAATTCTAATAATGGTAAGTTCTAAGAACTTATGTTTTGACATTTTTGTTTCATTGTCTACAGAGGTGGGTAGAGTATCCAAAATGTGTACTCAAATAAAAGCAGCACTATTTCAACATATTTTTATTCATGTAAAAGTAAAATGAAGCCAAGTATTTATTTATTTATTTTTTTTTAAAAAGGTTACTCAATTATTGAGTAAGTGATCAAATTATCAATCATTTAATATTTAAAAATTACATAATCTCTCAGAGCAAAATATAAAACTTAAGTGGAAATTTTTGTTAGCAAAATGACAGTAATTCATGTAAGTAACAAAAATGACAAAATCAGACAAAACTTTTCCAAATCAATTTCTTTCAATGTAAAACTTAGGAAAAGTTTTACAAAAATTCTAAGTGTGTGCCTTTGTCGGGTGAATGTTTGATTAAAACTTGTTTGTTTTCATTAGGTGGGTAGAGAATCCAGAAATAGTACTCAAGTAAGATTAGCAATACTTCATAAATAAAAATACTCAAGCAAAAGTAAAAAGTACAACATAATAAAAAATCCTCCTAAAAGTAAATTTAAAAAAAAGTCAAATAAATGTAACTGAGTAAATGTAACTACACTGTAAAGTCTAATTATTTCACCAAACTTAAAAAAAATATGCAAACTCCTTGTCTCAAAAAAATAAGCACAGTAAGCTTAAGATAAGTGAGCAAGAAAAACTTCATTTAGTTTAAATAAGGAGGACTAAATCAAGTAGCACAACCAACAAAAAAAACTAAGTTCATGTAACTTATCATGCATTAACTTAACTTAATTTCTTAAATTTTTGTGAACTGCTTGATATAAATTTAACCCCGCTTAGAATGACTAAAAACCTTCCCACTTAAATTAAACAAACCAATATTCTTGAATGAGTCCTTGTCCCTCCTCTCTCACTTCTTTTTTTAAACTAAGGTTTCATTGGCTCTAGTGGCCTTAAGAGTCATGCAGGAAAGTCAGTACTGGGAGAGGGGGAAGACATGCAGCAAAAGTCATCAGGCCAGGACTCTAGTCAAGGACAAAGAACTTCATACATGGGTTGTGCGCTACCCCTGCGCCACAACAGCAACCCTCTCTCCCACTTGACAGAATTACTAATTACATCAAATATTTGAAATACATAACATATATAAAAAATATCCTGCTGATAAAATATACAGTAAAGATGAATTCACTCTCACTCTTGATCATCGTTGTCGTTTGCAGGTGTCACTTGTGCGACAGATTTAAAGGAATACAGGAGCACAATACATACAAAGGCTCCAGCTTGGGACTTTTACATGTAAAAAAAAATGCAATTAATGATGCAACTAATGATGTTAAAAAAAACAAAAAAACTCATTAAGTTAGTTGACTTTGGTGGTATTCCTTATCATGGGTCGACATACAGTAGTAGTCCAGTCTTTGACAAGGACATTTTCTTATTGTTGGCAACTAGAGTTAGCATGGCACTAACAGCTTAGTTTATGATCAAGCTCAAGTAGAGTGAGTTGGAGAGACTTTTCAGCCACACATTCTTAGTAGCTTACTAAAAGTGAGTGTTGATAGCAATTTGATGAAAATTAATTTGTCAACTTACTACTTTTAATTAAATGCCATGATTGTATTTACAGTATAGTTACTACCCAGTTTTGACTGTCTACTTGTTTAATGTTGAATATCTGGAAGGAGTTTTAGAATGCAAAACTCATTTTACTGTCTCTAACAGGACCTGGATGGTGTTGACATCATGCTGGGAGTTTGCTCAAGTGGCCTGATGGTTTACAAAGACAAACTGAGAATCAACCGTTTCCCATGGCCCAAAGTCCTTAAGGTGTCCTACAAGCACAGCAGCTTCTTTATCAAAATACGACCATCTGAGGTAGAGAACCTTTGTTATTCATAACCAGACTTATTCTAACTACACTGAGAAAAATGAATCTGCGGTGAAGTAAGTTCACCCACACAACAAAAAATCTTTTTATTTCTACTGTGTTTTATTCAGTGTTTCAAAACACCAAATTCTAACCTTAAGCTATCAGAAATCCCAAGCACCAGTGTTTTGAAGTACACCGATTAAAATATTCTGCTCATCTACTTAAAGAATTAAGATTAAATTAAGTTCAATTAAGTTAGTGCTTAACTTTCAGGAAATTTGTACAACTGAAATCTGTGTTGAAAAATAAAATATGCACTGATGATGCAATGTTTTTTTAATATATCATATTAAAAAAAACATTAACAAAGTAATGCTGTTGTTGGTGTTGTAGGCAGAAAAAATAATTTTGATGAGAATAATACTTGAGCTTAAGAATGTTGTTTACCGTGGAAAAGTCTAGATCAAATTCCTTATTTGTATGTAACTTATAATGTCAAGATGTCTTTGTTATTTAGTTTATGTACTGCTAAACACAATTGGTCAAGTTTGCAATACTTAAATCACACAACATATCTTCATGTGTTTTTATATGTTGCAATAATTGATTTTGTTTTTTTAGCACATAAGTAGACAGTATGACAGTATGTGACAGTAGAGATTGGCCATCAATCCCTACTGGCCAATGCCACCTACTGGTTTGGCCAGTAGGTGGCATTGCTGCTGGTGACACAATGCATTGTGCCACCAGCAGCAACTGATTAAGCCGCATTTTAACTTGTCACAAAATTTTGTTTTAAGATATTTAAGGCGAAAACGTAGACTCCAAATCTTCAGTTATGAAGTCTACTTTCAGAGCAGTAAAGTGCTTATTGGGTAGTTTCATGCATTTACAATTGCATACATTAAACTGCACCATATGTTGTATGCTTATTTTTATGGTGTTGTCTTGGGAAAAAAAAAAGAGCAGACTATTACTGCTTTCTATGTTGCCTGTCAAAATTTGAGCAGAGAAACAAATAAAAAGCAGGCAGGAGCCCAGAACTGTTTCAATCAAGTATTATGTTTTAAAAATTTTATTTTTTTTTTTTTTGAGGCAATGAGTTTGCATAATCTTTTAAGTGAAGTGAACTATTTAGATTTTAGAGTGTACTTGCAAACTTTATTTACTAGTTTAGTAATTTATACAAAGTTTAGTTTTGCTTAATCTACTTGACAAAATTAAGTTCACTTTACTTGGATTTATCGTTTTCATGTAACAAAATAAGAAAGTACTTTAAACAAAGAACGGCCTTGTTTAATTAACATAAATAAATGAAATTAGGAGGGATGGGAATTGATAAAAAAAATGTAGATAGCAATTTCACTGTCAATGGCACTTATCAGGAAGAATTGAACTACTGAAAACCAGTTCTCTACAAGAACCAGTTCTTTATTCACATCCCTAGAAATCAAGAAAAAAAAAAAAAATCAGTAATTAACTTTTAAAATTCTGTTTTTTTATTCAACAGACAGAACAGTATGAGAGTGCAATTGGTTTCAAACTTCCCAATTACAAGGCTGCCAAGAAGCTCTGGAAAGTATGTGTTGAACATCATACCTTCTTTAGGTACTGTATGGTATTTTTTTTTACTCTTTTCCAAAGCTTTGCTTTAACAGTTTTTTGTGTTTACATTTCTACTGTTAAATATCATCCTTTCTTTGTGGACAGGTTAACTTCCACTGAGATGGCCACCACCCCGAGAAAGTTCCTGGCACTAGGCTCCAAATTTCGTTACAGTGGACGGACTCAGGCTCAGACCAGACAGGCCAGCTCTCTGATTGACAGACCAGCTCCCATGTTCCAGCGCTCTTCCAGCAAGAGGAACTCACGCAGTCTGGATGGAGGTAAAGTGCTGTACATGTTTAAAACACTGGCAATCTAGTTAGTGTGTTACCAGGGGTCCTTTTACAACTTCACAGGCTAGTACATGCCTTGACAGAACAGAATAGAAACAGCCTTTATTGTCCCGCATGCACTTTATTACTGCCAGTATTTCTCCTTTCTATCCACCAAGATGATGATGTTACAAAGAATAATGTGTGTGTTATTTCATTGGAAGTTGAAAGTGAGGTCACTGCATCTCCTTTTTGCCCATTCCAGCAATGGCCACTACACCAGACAACAAATCTAATCGTCCGGTCAGTGCCCCTGTTATGTCACCAGTATCTCCAGGTGAGGCAAAGCCATCGCCACTGCTACCCACACTGCCTCGCCATAGCCATCTTGATGGCTCCACACCCAAAAGCCAACGCCATACAGATTGGAAGAGGGAGCTAAAGACAGAATGTAAGCCAGAGCACACCAAGAGTCATAGCCCAAAGCCACAGTCTGCTTCAGAGATAAAGGTAAGGCATGAATCAGTTCATGGACTTTGTGCAATTCAGTACAATGCAAATATGTTTTTACTGAATCTAGGACAGCATAAGCTTACTGTACAAAATAATTATCAAACAAAGACATGAAAGGTCATACAAATTGGATATTTTTTTGCATATTCCAATAAAATATTTGGAAATGAAATGCTACAAATGATTTAATATTTTATATTTACAGTAACTTTGCATGATAAACTACAAGAGTGCTCCACATTATTGGGTCTCAATTTTGAAAGTATGAATATAAATAATGAAATAAAATATCCTTCATAAAAAATAGTGTGCAGAAAGAACCAAAACTTATACATATATCATATAAAAAAAGATATGGCTAGTGTACCTATGTATAAATTGTAGCCTGGGGTTTTCCTGAAACTAACTAATATTATGAGCTTTATGATACTAGACTGTTGCCAAGAGAGAGCGAAGGAACTCCCCATCCATGACCAATAGGGAGAAAGAAAAAAAGAGCCAGGTTTGTTTGCCTGATGCATGATCACTCAGCATGAGAATATCAATGCAGACTCTTTTATACCTACATCACTTCCTTAAAGCTTTTAAATGACTTCAGACAAAGCAGGAATAAAAAAATACTCTCTCTTGTGGTTAAGAGAGAGTATTTAGTTTTAAAGAATGAAAGGCAGTATTTTTTTTTTGCATATTCCAATAAGATATTTTGAAATGAAATGCTACAAATTATTTATTTTATTGCATAATATTATTTTAAAATATTTTAAAACACTGGCAATATTGTCAATATTCTTACACCAAACGAATATTGACACAAATATAATGATTAACTGACATGAAAATTTGGGCTAATATCAATATCGGAAATTAATATTGCTGTTCATTTCTGGACAATAACCACCACTGCTGAAATTGCTTCTCTACTTCAGTTAAACACTGTATCATTGTCACATGCTCAAACATATACAAAATAGTCAATCCCCTCCCCTCCTGAAACACTTACACAAATAGGAAAAAGCTGAAAAAAACATCACTTGGTAATACTGGCCCAATTTTTCTTATGGTACTCATATCTATATGTTAGAAAATGAATAACATTGACTGATTGGCCACTCTGAGGTAAAAAAAACTTTCACTATGTCCTGACAGTGCAATATGAGACAGATATTCTGTGAGAAAAATCAAGCTTGTCTGCCTTCTCCCTGTGGTCCTACTGCTACCTGCAGAAAATCCCTGTTTGGTCAGAAGCAACCAATCAGAGGCAGGAGGAGGGTCTTATCGCTGTCAATCAGGACGAGGACCTGAGGTGATGGTAGTAGGACAACAAGGACAAAGAATAGGGTCTTTCTCCTTGTTGTCCTACTAACGATTATCTTTGAAAAAATAAGGATGTAAACAGTGACATGGACATCCTCCAACAATGGAAGTTTTAAGAAATATGCAAGACACATTTTTATTAAAGTTGCATACTGCAGATTTTACCTAACATCACTTGAGGAAATAATTAAGTATAATTTAGGGGTGCACTGAAAAATCAGACAGCTGATAAATCAGTCCAGATTTTCTTAATTTGGGGAGATTGGTGATCAATATTCTTATAAACCAATTTTATTTACCCTGGGAATGGTCTAAAAATCTACGACTGTCCTCTTTTGCTCTGCCATGAGAGAGATTTGACTGACAGACCTGCCCACCTGGTCATGTCTGCATGTTGACAGTTGACAATAGTCACCCCACTGTTGCAGCTCAGCGACTTTCTTGATGTATTTAGCAACATTTCAGACCCAAGTTTAATCGAAAGGACAGTGTTTATTAAAACTGTGGTGAAAAGTACAGTTGGTGCACCCAGAATAATTTTCCTTAATTTTAGCAAGTTATGTAAAGTAGCATTGTTACAAGAATCTGGATCTCTTTAAATGCATGACATTTTTTCCTCTTTTATGTTTGAGTTACAAAAGAATGTTCTTTTTCTGATGGGGAAACAGCTCTCTGTTCAGGATAAAAAGATGGAAATGGTTCGAGTAAGGAAGGTTAGCAACATTTTTTTGCCGACTTACATTATCATCAGTAATTTAATGACACTTTTTCATTTCCATTGCAGAGTCAAATGATGCTATATTTTCTTGACTGTTGTGATTTGTGGATGCCTATTTTGTGAAAGCCTTTGCATTTCATTAACACATAAATACATTTTTTGGTTACTTTAATTAGAAATAGAGCAACCTAATACTACTACTACCATTGATAATAATAATGATGATGATATTAGTAATAGCAGAATAATTTGCCATTACATTACAACAGTTGAGCATAACATTCTAGTGAAGTACATGTAACCACTATTCTTTGCGACAGCCTGCAATGTTAACATAAGTGTCAGGCAAGAGTGTAATTTAGATATTAAATGGTGAATTGAGGTTTTAAAATATTTATCTATTCTATTCTGTCAAAATATTTATTAAAATTAAGTCTTACATTTTTCCCTATTTTTGTAACGTCATTAATAAAAAAGGGTTTTTTTCCAACCCCAAGAAAAAAACAGCCATTTAATTTGTACAGTACTGTGAATGAAAACCTAGAATTCCTTAATGATGAAATTTTGCAAATCCAGAAAATAGACCCATGCAACATCCTATGCAGTAGCGTCTTATGCATGCGTAGCATGTGACTTAAGATTCTTCTATTTTTATGTATCTGCGTGGCTGTAACACATACCCACCCAGTTTGTATAGGTTCTTCATCTTTTATTAGCTGAGCTGACAAACTGGGAATTGCATGCTGCATTCTATGTTTCTGCGCACCAATGCTTTATCTCGCTACCATAGCCATTGCTGTTATTTGAAGATTGAAACATAGACATTAATTCTAACTTGCTTTACAATCAGTTTTATTCCTTTCCCTCATTTTTCACAGAAGAGACCCAAGAGACTTGAGGGAGAAACTATTTATATCAGACATAGTAATTTAATGTTGGAGGTTTGTATTTTCAGTGTTACCAGTTTTGGTAGTTTCTGTAACAGTTATGTGTGCATAAATGTTATGTTGATTTCCATTTGCTTGATCTGTTTGTTTGTTTGTTTGTTTCTTTTTTTCTCTCTCTCTCTCTGTAGCTCAACCCGAAATGGTTTGCATGCACCATTTTCCTCTCTGATTGTCATGCAAGTAGCTTCTCATCAGTTGTTTCTGTTTGTCATTTAAGTTTTTTACTTTCTGAAATATATGGCTGGGAAACATTTTCTTTTTGTTAAACAACAAACTCTGAAGCCCAGTTTGACCTTAAAGTGTGTAGCTAATTTCCAAATTAACTTCTTTTTGCAGATAAACTCTCAAAATAGGTTAGTTAAGATTCTATCTTTACAGACCCTTTCCAAAAAATTTGAATATCATGGAAAAGTTTTTCTATTCAAAATGTTAAACTTTCATAAGTTATATATTCAGGGCCCACATTTTAAGTGATGTCAAATAATTGATTGTTTATTGCTACATAATTTTGGCTTCCATCTAATAAATTCCACAAAAACAGGAATTCAAAAATTTTTAAAACTCTGAGGAAATCAGCTTAAACAACTTCTCAGTTTTTGCAGAAAAATAGAAAGAAATTAAAATTAAAGTATTGTTTTTAATCATATTGTTTAAAAATGATATATCAGTCTTCAATACTTGGTTGGGAATCCCTTTGCCTTAATCAATGCCTCGATGCGATGTGGCATTGAGGCAATCAGGCTTTGGCATTGCCTGAGAGTTATGGAAGCCCAGATTTTCTTGATGCTTGCTGTCAGCTCTTTGGTGTTTTTGGATCTGGTGCCCCTCATTTTCCTCTTGAGAATTCGCCATAGATTCTCAATGGGGCTTAGGTCCAGCGAGTTGACTGGGGAGTCAAGCTGTGACCAAACCATGTTTTGGCATGTGCAGGGGCCAGGTCCTGCTGGAAGATGAAACCTGCATCTCCATAGAGATCCTCAGCAGAAGGAATCATGAAGTCCTCTAAAACATTCTGTAGACTGTTGCAGTGACCTTGGATTTAAGAAAGCAGAGTTTACCAACACGTGTAGCCAACAATGCGCCCCAAATCATGACTGACTGTGGTTATTTTACACTGGACCTCAAGCAGTTTGGGTTCAATTCCTCACTCCTCCTCCAGCCCTTTGGACCTTGATTACCGAAAGAAAGGCACACTTTACTTTCATCGGAAAAGAGGACCTCGGACCACTGGCCAGTAGTCAAGACATTCTTCTCTCTTGCCCAGTTAAGTCGCTTCCTACGTTGGGTTCAGAAGTGGCTTGACCCAAGGAACCTGACAGTTACAGCTCATCTCCTGGATGCATCTGATTGTGGTGGTTTTTGAAACTGTGACTCCCGTTTCCTTCCACTCTTTCTGAATCTCTGCAAGAGTCTTGAATCTTCTTGGTTTGATAATCCGTTGGAGTCCACAGTCATCTCTTTGACTGATGCATCTTCTTCTGCCACATTTTGCCCTTCCACTAGACTTTCAATTGATTGGCCTGAACACAGCATTCTGTGAACAGCCAGCCTCCTTAGCTATGAACTTTTGTGGCTTACCCATTTTATAGAGAGTATCAAGTCTTCCACACATTGAACCAAACCGAGACAATTGAACTGAACCGAGACAATTGAACCGAACTGAGACAATTGAACCGAACTGGAGCAATTTAATGACGTCTGGTGGTGCTTTGAGTTTAGTAGATGACTAATGTGTCACACTCATATTACAACATTCATGTCCTGAAAATTTTGGGCTGATTTTGTCAAGAAGTGTGTGGTGAGGTGGTGAGGCAAACGCTGGAGACCCAGGTAGAATATGGATAATGATGATTTAATGAATAATAAACGGTAACAGAAAGTCCACAACCGTGGCAGCACTGCTGAGCAGAACACAGGGGCTTTATGCAGGTAGCGCACGGCAAACGAGCGGACACAGCAACAGACTGGCAAACTCAGACGAGGACCCGACAAGGAACACAGGACACAGGTGACACTAAATACACGAAGGGTAATCAGGGAACGAGACACACCTGTGAATAATCAAGGGGAGACAGGACAACATGGAGAGGACAGAGACACAGAACTAGAAATAAATACACAGAAAAACTCGAAAATAAACAGAAAAACACAGATCATGACAGATTTCTTCAGAGTATTCAAATTTTTTGAATTCCTGTTTTAGTGGGTTTTGTTTTATGAGCTGGAAGCCCTAATTATGTAACAATAAACAAACAAATACTTGAAATTGTTTAAACTCTGGCCCTATGACAGTTAAATTTTTTGAATGGAATTAGGGGAATTCAACAACATTCCCATGATATTCAAATTTTTTTGGAAAGGGTCTGTATCTTTCTCTGTGAATTTTGACATTTTCTTGAAAATCTGTATAGTTCTGCATTATTTGTTTAAAACAGTCTCAATCCTGGCATCCTTAGGTTGAGCACTGCCTAAGCGGTTGAATTCTTCTCATTGTTTAAAATGGTATGACTTTATGTCACTCAGGATTGTGTAACCACCCATTCAGACATACAGACCCACCCGATAGCGACTCCGGACTTAGAATAGTGAGTGTGGCAGCAGCAAGCATTGATCAACGGCGTGACTCAGCTTCAGAAATGTGTGATTTACTTGCACTGTTGATATGGAGTTGGATGCTGTTATCGTTGCTCCCTTCTCTGGATGGATGAATCCATGTGGATCCATCCATCCACATGGATTCAGGATGGATGGATGACTGTGTCAGATCGACTGCAGGGCTTTGAAAGTGGGGTGGGGGCTCACAAAAGCACTCGTTGCTCACTCAGGACAGAGAGGAGCTACTGCAAAGCTGCAGAGTGTTGTCGCTATAAAAGGTCTCCAGCAACATAGAAAAAAAAGTTTCTAGATTTTCCACCCATTGGTTTTTTGTTTCAAAAAGTCACTAGAGAAGTCTGAAACATAACTAAATAAAGCTACAAAATGTATAAGTTAGAGAAAGCACTTTTTTAAATCCTGATCAAAGGTCTGGTTAAAACCACCACTCATCCCCACATTTGGCTCCGCCTACTCACCTGCTTAACTGGAATTTTTCAAAATTTGTCAGGTCGTGAAATTCGGCTTTCACATGGGGTTAGCTAGTCTCTAAAGCCGAAAGAAACCTGCCATACAAAATCATATGAGACATGAAATACATGTGGGTATCACCGATGGTTCACATACGAAAGCTTCTTAAAGCCTGAAGGACAATGTTGAAGATTATGAAAGTTATATTTCTGTGTGTAGAGGTTGGGCAGTACTATTAGACATTCAAACCATCATAAAACAATGCATAAGAAACCATCATATCATTTTATTCATCAATGCCACAAGGGCACAGGTGTTTGCTTAACCGTAAAATGAAACTTTCTATCTTGTTTTAACAAGTTCAAGAATAATCTGTGGTTTTGAAAAGGGTTTGTATATGATGGACTCATTTTATACTGCCTGTCTGATGATGACCTTTAATGAGCTGTGAGAGCATGCCTGAAGAAGATAATATAAAACTGTGTCTCTATTTTCAAATGGAAAGATCAACAAATTTTTTTTCGAACGGGTACAAAATTAATATTAGTAATATTATGACACTGGTGCAGGTATATGTATATAATGTGTCTTATATAGTCACACATAATTTTTGAGTATTTTCCTTGTACTCCAATAGCCAAGCAGCAACATCTTATTGTCAAATTCACTATTGTGACTTTGTAAGATGACAATAAAGTAAGTCTAAGTCTGAACCACTTTTTATCATTAATCTCCAAAAGGTTGTTTACAAAACAGCTTTCTCTAATCTGACTTTACCAAGACCAACTAACACAACTATGTTTTGAAGCAAAGCAGTTAGTATAAACATCTAAAATTCAGTATCAAATACTATTTTACATGATCTACTATACTAACATGGTGTCATCAGCCCTTTTTCTGCTACAGCAAAGCAGAAAATGCTCTAGCATGCCATTGTAACATATAATACTTCCATTAATTCAGTCTGGTGTATACGGAGGATGGATCCTGCCAAAAGTGACATTGGTAATCACTGCATCCAAATACTGGATGCAGTGCCAAATACTGCATCCACAAAATAAGAACGTTCCAAACTTATTTGATTATACTGTGGGAGTCAAATATATTATATGATTTTCAACTGTATTATGGGAACATTTTCACTATTATTAAATTTTTCAGTTCATTTCCAATTGTATTATTTTTCATTTAGCTTCCTTTTTAATTTTTTCATAATCTGTATTTATATAAGAATTTTGTTATTGTCACTTTTTTTAATTCGACAATAATTTATTTTTCCTGTAATATTCCATAACCCCTCCAAGCCACGTACACCGAGTCTTTGCTTCTGTCTGCTTAACTCACTTTTGTACTTTACCACTTACAAAGAGTCAGAGGGAGAAACAAAAAAGAAATCTGTAAATAAACAAAGTTAAAACAGGAGGAGTGAAAATGTAATAAGAAAATATTAGTGGATAAAATAAATCAACATATTAAAAAGGAAAAAATACTGAAAAGTTATTGAGTAACAGAATATAAAATAATAAGAAAAAAATAAATCACCCAATAAAAACAAAAACTAATAAAACAGTAAGCTTGGACATTAGATGGAAAATTAAATAATAATCTTCCATCTAATAATTATCACTAATTATCACATTATTAGTGATAATGTTCCATTAATGCTGTTGACAAGGATAGACAAACTGATCCTGGCACATTCATTTCTTTATTCTATACTTATAGCTAATTTTAACAGGATCTGTCCACCGAAGACAGTCTTGAAGCTACAATCTTGAAGATTTTACACAATTTGATTTTGCTTTATTTTATTTATTTTTGTGCCACTAGTGATCTTCATTTCACATTTGATAGTGAGGAAATAGATAGAGAGAAAAAGGGAGGCGTGTGTTAACATAATAAAAATGGTGGTGACTGACCATCTAATAAAAGCTCCTTTACTATCTTATCTACTCTTTTTAACAGCTAAAATAGTAATGGTATACTTTACTGGTTACTCTTTCCCAGTCATGTATGTAAGATCTGTTCCATGATCTACAGTACCATACAGTAGTTGCTTGTCACTTTTTCAGGCAGCAATTTTTTCTCTTTCATTAGAGCTGTACTTTTTCAAGCTGATGTCTTTGTGCCATTTCTGCTGTTCTGGTAACTGTTTTTACTGTTATTTCAGATTTTCACACTCTTTACAATGAAGAGAATGACATTTAATTTACATAGATTTGATTTACCCTTTCCCCTCCACCTTACAATCTAAATGCAAGCAATGTAAAAAAAAAAAAAAAAAAGGAAAAAAAAAAAGACTTGATGCTATCAGCTCACAGAATGGACAGCAAAAACTTGAGACTTTGCTTCAGCTTATGATTCCAGATATATGCAGTGCCCTGGGCATGCTTTCTTTAAATTCTGTGGGTTCCATCCATCCATTTCTCCCTCCCTCCCGTCTTCCTTCCCTCTCTCCAGTTATCTGGAGTAGGGTCGCAGGGGTGGCAGACTAAGTAGAAAGGCCCAGACTTCCCTCTCCCCAGCCACTTGGGCCAGCTCCTCCAGGGGAACCCCAAGGCGTTTGTTCCCAGGCCAGTGTATGCCAAACATCTCGTGGTGGGAGGTGCCCGGAACACCTCACCAGGGAGGCATTCAGGACTACTCTGAGTCCCTCCCAGATGACTGAGGTTCTCACCTATCACTAAACACCCTTCAGAAAAAACTCCTTTTGGCCGCTTGTATCCGAGACCTCGCTCTTTGGGTCATGAGCTTTGGTCATGACCCAAGCTCATGACCATAGATGAGGGTAGGAACGTAGACCAAGTGGTAAATCGAGAACTTCGCTTTTTGACTCAGCTCTCTCTACACCATGACAGACAGGTACAGCGCCCACTCCACTGCAGACGCTGTACCAATCCGCCTGTCAATCTCCCACTCCATTTTTCCCTTATTTGTGAAGAAGAATAGAGAACCTGATATACTTAAACTCCTCCACTTGGGGCATTACATCCTCCCCGACCTGGAGAAGGCACCTTTTCTGGCTCAAGTCCATGGCCTTGTACTTGGAGGCACTGATCACAATCACTCTGATGAAGCCAGTAGGCTCTTCAAAAAGCAGAGATGCAATCCTAAGGACACCAAAATGGATCCCCTCAACACATTGGCTGCACCTAGAAATTCTGTCCATAAAAGTAATTAACAGAATTGGTGACAAAGGGCAGACTTGGCAGAATCCAGCTCCGGTCGTACAGGGGTACAAGGGCCCATATCAAAGGGCCCGGTACCCCAAATTACCAGAGCAACCCCCACAGGACTCCCCGAGGGACACAGTCCCAAGTCCACAAAGCACATGTAGACCGGTTGAGTGAACTCCCACGCACCCTCCAGGACCCTGCTGAGGGTGGAGAGCTGGTCCAGTGTTTCACAACTAGAACCAGAACCACACTGCTCTTCCTGAATCCAAGATTCAACTATCCGACAGACCCTCCTCTCCCAGATCCCTGAGTACACTTTGCCAGGGAGACTTAAGAGTGACCCCTCTGTAGTTGGAGCAGACTCTGTGGACCACCCACCCCCTTTTTTTGAATAAGGGGACCACCACCCCAGTCTGCCAATCCAGAGGAACTGCCCCCAATGTACACGCAAGATTGCAGAGTTGCGTCAACCAACACAACCTTACAACATCCAGAGATAGATAAAAAAAAAAGGGAACGTGAGTAGTCAAATAGAATCCTGTAAGAACACCATATTTTGTAAGTACAATAATAAAAAAAAGAATGACACCAGAAAATTTGAAATAGGACTGTCTGTTGTGTTTCTTGTCTGACTATTCTCTCAGAATAGTTGGCAGATTCTTTTCCAAATTATTTTGTCTTAATATGTTCAATGTACCTGGTACTGTGAAGCTTTCTGTTTTTTTGTTTTTTTTGGAGAAATAAGCATGGTATATTTATGGACATATCTTAGAAAAAGCACAAAGTAATTTAACTTGTTAAAAAAACTATTTTTACTTTACTGATAGTGTGGCATTGACATTGTTTTCACGCACCTTTATGATTACAGAAAAATCATTACGCACTTATCCATTTTACCTGTCCTTTCACTCATACTGTGCAATGTAAGTTTACTATGCTCCTGTCTTCTCAGTATTTTTTTCTGGCTCGCTTTGGTCAACATTTAACTCATTCTAATCCTGTGTGTGATAATCTTTTTTGACCTTTTGCTCTATCATTATATTAATGTAACTTTTTCATTCTTGAAGGACCTTGATAAGACCCAAACTGAGATCATGCGTCACCACACTAGTATCAGTGAGCTCAAGAGAAGTTTTATGGAGTCAGTACCAGAACCTCGACCCAGTGAGTGGGACAAACGCCTATCTTCTAACTCACCACTCCGCTCAGTGAGCCTCAATGGCCAGCTACAACCAGCGGTGAGTCTGAGGAAATTTTCTGCATATTTGTAAAATCACCATTCACAGTTGGTGTTCATTCAGTTGTTTTATTTTGTAAAAATATAAAAATCCTTTTGTAAAAAAGAAAAAAAACTAACAAGGGTCTTTGAAGCAAGCATAGAAGAGTATGGAATTCAGTATTTCCCCTACCTTTACTCATGGAGTTGCCCCACCAACGAACCCCTCCACCAGAAGGACATCAAACATTTATTAAACTTTAATTTTCCATAAAAACCTGGTGCTTTGAACTTTAAGTTGAAGTTATGATACTTCCCAGATATTCACCTATCAGGTCCTCAGCCATTCAGGACATGGAAAAAGCAAAAAAGGTTTAAAAATAAAGCAACTTAACAAGTTATAATTTAAATAACACATAACTTTTATTGAGAGCCACTACAATAAATCAATATTTATGAGGAATTTTATTAAGTGGAGTCACTCATTAAAACTAACAAGGGTGTTTTTATTTAGAGTTTAAACAACATTTGAATTTTAGTTTGACTTCTACGGGTCTCAACAATTTGTTTACTGGGACAAACTCACATTTGTCGTACATTACCACTTTACTCTCTTGATCCCGTGGTAATCGATGAATGTCACTGTGCTGAAAGCACATGAATTTATCAGCCATTTGTTTATAGAAAGCAATCGAGAATATTTCAGGTCACCCGATCCTGCTGCT
Organism: Brachyrhaphis terrabensis; assembly: GCA_903067065.1. Taxonomy (NCBI): domain Eukaryota; kingdom Metazoa; phylum Chordata; class Actinopteri; order Cyprinodontiformes; family Poeciliidae; genus Brachyrhaphis; species Brachyrhaphis terrabensis. The sequence continues at coordinate 12,222 of CAEGAG010166606.1, read as the reverse complement.
GGAACAGGGCCACTAATAAAAATCTTCAGTTTTAGTTTTCCAATAGTTTTCAGAAGAATTGTGAAGTCTTTATTCAGAATCTCTGATTGTTGTTTTGTCAGATCATTAGCTCCCACATGCACAACTAGAGTTTCAAAATTTGGCTGATCCATGGTGAGAGAGAGAATTTTCTCTGTCATGGCAGAAATGGTGAATTTGAGAAAGGACATGACTCTGGTTTTCTTGGCAGTGCAGAAATGGCTGATTCCATTTACTTTCTCATCTCTTTTGGCATATTTGTGATTTTCTTAGTGTTCACTTTGGGGGTGAATGTACTACATACCTGTGGCTGATGTCTGAAGGTGAGGTTTCCCTCACGGATTCTTATTGAAGTGCAGCAAATCTGTTTTTCGGTGGGATTCCCATGGAGACGGAATGTGTTATGGCTCAAGCTGGTCATTTTGTCCTACGAAACAGGGCAGGGGAATAGTTTCTCCTCGTTTGTTTTCCTTCGGTGCAGCAGTTGGATATGGGTTTAGGCTCAGAGATGGCCACGCTGATTCGTCCATGTGAAGGAGATCATGGATCTGACCTTTTGTCAGATCCATGATCTGTTTCGGTTTACCTCCCAGAGTATTCCAGGGTGGGCTGCATGGTGCATGGCATGCAGCCTCTTTGTTGATTATAGGAAGAGTTGTTTCATTGCCACAAAGATTGTTTAGTGCGACATTCACTTTCATTAGCTGATCTACCTTTCTATTGTCTCAAATCTATGTGAGATTCTGAGCTGATTGTTGTCTTGAGCCTTGAAATTCATCTGCAGACCATCAATCTTTAATTCCACTGTTATAAGTCTTTGCATAATGCTGCTGATATCATCTGTGTTAACTAGAGGCACCTTGAGTAAAAAAAAAATAATCAAAAATCAAAAATGAAAGTAAAAGTAAAAAACAGGAGAATCCCACGGTGCTTAGCTTTGTAGTACTCCAGTTGCCAATGTAAGAGTAGTTGTAAAGATTAAAATGTAAGAGTAGTTATAAAAAATTATTAAATGGCGACTAAAAAATGATAAAAACTGGATATGTGGAATAACTTTAGCAGTCAGTGCTATAAGTAAGGACGAGAGAACAGGATAAGCTGTTCTTCCTTCAACCTTCAGCATCAAGACTAAGCAGCATCCTCATTCTGTCACTACGCTGCTTTGAGTTTCTGTATAGTTATGGGGGAATGGCAGAAAAATTCCGCCATATATACTTGCTTTGCTTATATAAGTGAGCAGTATTCAAAGGAGTGCAATATACTTTAAAAAAGAGCCACAGTAAGTGTACTGAGACAGAACACTGTCTTGCGTACAAGAAAGCTGGCTTGTGCATACCATGTCCATGTCATCAGCCAGAACATCAGTTAAATAATGTCCCAGGTATTTCACAGCAGCACACACTTTAAGAACACCAGACAAGGAGAAGTTGCAAAGTTCCCATTTCTGATCTTCCCTGGTTTTTATAGTCATAACGTTGCTTTTCATTAAATTGTACATAATGTCATACTCCTGACCATATTGTGAGCAGATCCTCAGTAATTGTTGAAGACCAGCACTACAAGGACAAAAAATAACCAGATAATCTGCATGCATGAAATGGTTAATTATGGTCCCACCAGCAACACACCCTATCACTCAATTTTATAGCCACTTTGATAAATCCTCCATATATGCATTAAAAACAAGAGGAAGAATGTTTCCCTGTTCCTTATTTTAAAAGGAGCTGACACACAATTACTCCATCTTACTTACATTAATTGATGAATGCCACAAAATGACAGAATTCTAACTTTACACAAATCTAAGATATTTTTGAAAGTGAAAATACACATATTTGTGCCATTGATTTAAAACCAAACTGGTTATCCAAAGTAAGGAAAACTGTTCTACCGTATATAATACTCTCCAGAACTTTGGATGACACACTGAATAAAGCTATGAACCAATAATTATCTTTGTTATTTATTTATAATATACACTAATGTATACATATGTTAAATAATTTAGCATTCTTTAAGCCTTTTTTAAGCCCCTGTGTTTTTTTTCTGGTGTTTTTCTCATTCCTGCAGTCTCCAGTTCTAAGGGCCCAAACTGTCACCATCTCAGATGTTACCAACTCTCTAAGAGGAACTGTGACTTACAAGGACATTCCTTTAGTCCACACTGAGACAAAGACCATCACATATGAGTCAGCACAAGTAAGAGAAATGAAGGAAACTCCACAGATTCACCAGACACTTTAGAAAGTATTTACCTTGAATCGATTACTTGTTATATGTAGTGTAAAGTTTCTAAAAATTATACCAAAATATTGAACAATAGTGGACTATAATGTTGGTACTTACAGATGAGCAAATTTTAAGATTTTGTCCTGAAAATGGTTCAGGACACACTGCACTCATTGTTTAAAGGAAATCGTGACTGTTGGATATGACACCCATGTAGTTAAACCATAAAGTCAAATTCAGTTACTGTTCTTTCTCCATGTCTGAAAGGGAAACTCATAGATTAATTTCACCAAGAATGAAACATCCCCAGCTTTTATTTTTTTTAATTATCAATATTATCATATTGATAATTAAAACAGACACTGTTTGCACAATTATTAGCCAAGTCTTAAACCCAGACTATCTCACTACGCTGTTGGTCGATTCTAAAATCTTTGTTGACCTCAAAGACGAATGTCTAAGAAAGTAAAAGTGCATGTTTTCTTTGGTGTCATTATAAAAACAGGTAATAAAATTACATGAACATAACCATAGCATTAGATGTGATACAAGGTGGCATTTAATGCCCTGATGGCTACTGGGTATAAACTGTTCCTCAGCCTATTTGTCCTTGCTTCAATGCTCTGGAATCTGTAGCCATTCAATTCAACATTGATACATTACCAGTTTTCCCAAACCTGGTCCTCAAAGCACACTGACCTGCATGTTTTAGATGTTCCTCTGTTTCAACACACCCCATTCAGATTTCTGCAAAACTCTGTTAATCAGCCATCAACTGAAATCATGTGTGCTGAAGTAGGGGAATGTCTAATATTTGCTGGGCAGTGTGCCTTGAGGACCAGTGTTGAAAAACACTGGATGAGACGTTGGCATTTCAATTATTAGATTTCAACCACAAAACATTGATTCAATGACATCTTTTCAACGTGTCAATTGGCTAAAATTGGATGTTTGTTTGATTTTTGATCCACCGTCAATCATCAACCTTAACCAAAAATTTATCCGACCACAAATCAACAGTGAGTTAACATTAGTGCAAACAGTCAGTAACAATATTTACAGACAAGAAAATGTACAGAATGTCATGTTGGGGTTAAGGCTTCTTGTCCACATGCAGAACACCACAGGAGACAGTAAATCAGTTTAAGATATTTATTACAAAAATAAAAGTGGAGTTGAGTTCTGGGTCCGGGAGGAAATCCTGTAGACAGCGGCTCACTATGAAACAGCGAGAGGAGATGGTGAGTTCAGGGGAAATTGGAAATGGGAGTTGTGTGAGAAAACAAGACTGAATTTACTTTTGGCGGAGATGTGTTTGGCGTGGGAGGGTTCGGGTTCTTTCCTGTGGCACGATACTCGTTTGATCCAGGTTCCAGGTGTGCAGCGGGCGGAGTGAGATCCAGAGGCCGAGTGGCTGCGGTGGAGGGCGGACAGGTAAGTTCTTGGTTCAGTGTTGACGGAGGGAGAGGTCCGGCTACCAGCTGGAGACAACTGGGGAATCTTGAAAACCGACAGGAAACGGTGGAAGTGGAACTCGGGCAACCAGTGGGTAATATCCACGGTGTCACGAGGAAGGTTTAATCCAAAAGCCACAAACAGAGTTTCTCAGGGAGAATCCAAAGGCGACTTAAGAGGAAACACCTGGAGAGCACAAAGGACAACGAGGAATTACTCAGAGGAATACTCAGAAAAGAGTAACTCAGAGACTGGCTCCGAGGGGCTTCAGTGTACCATGCTGGCGAAACACTCAGGCGTCGAAGTGCTGGCAGTCCACGTCTTTTCACCTCCAGATGATGATGAGAAGATCACCGACAGGACCACGGGCACGCCTCTCCAGGTAAACGGCCTCTGGCGCTATCTGGTGGATAACCAGTGAAACCACAGCAGAATCCAAAAAACACGAGGGAGAAAAAACCCTGGAACCCAACACAGAAAGGAATCATCATAAACAGTTCTTAATTTAAAATGTGATTAAGCCTCTCTCAATAATACAATTGGATGATTGTTTGATGGTTGATCCACTATCAATCGTTGGCCTCAACCAAAAGAAAAAATAATCATAAAATAAATCAATAAATTGCTTAAGCTAAATGAAAAATAGGTACTTTATAGTACAAACCACAGGGTGAAAATAGCAATCTAAATTATTTTATTATTATATATTATTTTTCCATGATGAGGCTGTGCCTCCCCTGACCACGTTACTGATATATATGTATGGGGGGGGACGGTTATGGCAATTCAAGGGCCCCTGACCAACAGGGGCCCTCCACAATTTTTTTTTCTTTTTTCTTCATAGAAATAAAAAAAAATGGGGCCCTGCCATTTACAAAATTAATTATATTGTGTTTTCTAAAATTGTTTTTAGCAGTAAAAACTAAATATTATCCCTCCCAGACCAAAAAGCACACATTTGCCCTGAACCCCCCTGGATCTGAGAAAAAGGTAAAAGTGTCAATTTGTAACCCAGTTTTTCTCATAGAGGTGGGTAGACTGTGTGAGATTATCAACCATTCAGCATAGTTAGCTTAGCTACAGACTGTTTGCCTCCATTTCACTAACATTTAATGAATTAAGGAAATAAATTACCAACATATTCATATATTGAACTTCTTCCTGTACCTTTTTATTTCCTCTGCTTTCTCAAAGTGCTAGAAACAGCTTATCAGAGACCGGAGAATTTTAGTATTGTTAAAACTCTCATGCTCAGTCTAGTTAGCATAGCTACCAATGACAGCAGATAAACATTTTTCCTGTAATGATAAGTTGTTTTTCCACTATTAGCACATTTAGCAGTGAGTGAATGAGGTTGATTGACAGCACTAAGACCCTCCTCCTGGTTCTGATTGGTTGTTTTGGTCGGAAATTTGCATTACCAGTAATAGCAGCTCAGGTGGAGGAGATTGATTGTTTTCACAGATTATCTGTCTCATAACAAATTGTCATGACATGGTGACAGCTTTAACAAATATGGAAATAACATTTTTTATTAAAGTTATATACTGCAGCTTGAATAAAATGCAACTACATAGCATTTTTTGAGAAGTCTGGATTGCTTTATGTGTATTTTTCATGTTGCCTATGACTGTTGCTTGTGGGGGGAGACATTGCAGTAATCTAAAACTAATAGAAAAAATTTAAGCAACCTACTTGCATACTGTATGTGGATTGTTGCATGTAAAATTCATGAGCAGTAAATACTGTGCTAGTTATCAGTATTGGACCAAAGAAAGCAAGCCTGTAAAATTGTGATGCTTTTGATGGGTCAAATAGACTCCAAAAATTGTAACATTAGCTGTGCGGGGGGCCCAATTTGATTTATAGTCATGGGGCCCAAGATTCCTGGTGGCGCCCCAGTATATATATGTATGTAGGCGTGTGCGTGTGTGTGTGTGTGTATAACTTCATTTGAAATTTCTTTTGACATATTTCAAGGGTAATGGACTCAGAGGCAAAAAAGGAGAAAGAAAACGGAAGTTGGAAGTTTTTTGATTAAAAGTTTTGATGTTAGGATAAGATGTTTTCTTTTTGACTGTATCAAAATTGGTGTATTTTGTAAAACTGTAATGGAAACCCTTTTTTCAAACCACAAGGACTAGAGGAAGTACTTAGACCACATCAAACACAAGGCCCGTGGGCCAAATCTGGCCCGCCATAGCTTTTTATGTGGTCCTCTAGATAGGCTAAACGCAACGTGTGATTAAATATTATGTTATCAGTAAAATCAATGCAGTTTTTATCCGTTTATTGTCCCTCCAGTTTTTTGAGAATTATTGTGGAAATTTACTCAAAATGAACAAATTGCGCTAACATTTGGGAGTTTATTTTAGATTCTTCTCAAAAATTGTCAAAATGTTCTTACTTGTACTAAACAGCTGCCTCAGCTTTAATTGATGTCAGATTATAGTCCATGATATGTACAGCAAGTAATAAAAATCTGCATTTACAGTCATAGGTAAGTGCAAATATCGCAAATATTATATATAATATTATATTTATCAATACATTCTGGCACAACCGGCCCTTTAAGAGCATTCATGATCTTGACTGGGCCCAAAACGAAAATGAGTTTGACAATCATGGTGCAGCATATTTTTTAGTGACTTATCATGTGAACAAACTTATGTATGTGTGATTTTTGCTTTTTTTGTGGAAACTTACCTAATTGTGTTTTTTCAATATGAGTGGAATATTGAGTATTGGCGCACATTTATAATGGAAATGCAACTAATGAGTACTTCATAAAATAAATAATATTGAACATCTTTTCACATTGATCTAATTTACCACTGTGCAGATAAAAATTGCATTGATTTTATTGATAATATATTTAATCATACAACTGTTTTTGGAAAGTTCTCTTTTTGTGGCTCTTCAGAGCTTAGAGGACCACGTAAAAAGGTTTGGTTTGCCACATTTAGCAACCTGGACCTTGAGTTTGACACATGTGATGTATAAGAAAAAAGGGAGCAGGCACTCCAAAGACAATGAGTACAGGGGGAGAGTCTTGTGTTCAAGACTTGGGATCATTTTATTTAAGCGCTCTTTTGCACTGTAACCCTCCTAATCAACAAGGTACTGCCAACCATGACCAGGTTGACTATAGTCTACGATTCTGCGGACATTATAGGCAAGGTAGCAATCAATGACCAGGGCGGGTGGAGGGAGTTCGGAAGGAGGTCATAACATGCTTGTCTGAATGGGTTTGATCTGGGATACATGGAACGTGGGGTGAAGACTGAAGGGGAGACAAAGACGGTCAGCTGTGGGATTTGTGTCGATTTCATATGGACCAATGTATCTGGGGGCAAGTTTCTTGGAGATGGATTTGAGAGGAATGTCACATGATGCAAGTCAAACCTTCTGACCATGTGAGTATTGTGATCCTTTAGTGGTTGACAAAACAGCAGTTCTGTTATGAGGTGCGATGTAAAGCTACAAGGGTTCTGCACCAGATGAGTTTGCAGCAGCAAATGTGATGGTGGACTGAGCTAACCGAAATTTCTTTTTCATCTGCAGGAAAAAGTGGAGGTAGATAACCTAGATAATAAACTTCAAATGAAGACAGATCAGTGGAGGCAAAAATGTGAATTATGTGCATACTCAGCCCATGGAAGGTGCTGGATCCAAGTGAACAGGATTGGTGAGTGTAGATTTAAATTTTTGGCTCATTCTTTCTGTTTGAAAGAACTGAACCATCCTCAATGGACTGAGGTTGGTAACCAGATGTGAGTGTGACTTTGGCATCCAGAACAGAGAAAAAATGTTTCTAGACCTGAGAAATGAACTGTGAACAATATTATAGTATTTCTTGGTGAATGCCATGGAGTTAGAAAACATGTTTGACTAGGAGCTGAGTAGTCTGAAAGGCAGTGGGTAATTTTCTGTAGGGAATACGATGACAATATTTAGGAAAACGGTCAATAACTGTAAAGATGGTAGTCATACCTTTAGAGGTACAGTGATGAAATCGACCAAGACAGGGGTATTTGGTTATGGCTAGTGACTGCAGAAGTCACTAGCCATAACCAAATGTATAGGAGGGTTTTTTATGTGCACAGATAGGACAGGCAAGAAGATAGGACAGGTAGCTCTAGACAGCTACCAGAAGCAATGGTAAATCAGAGTGATGGTACAGCTTATTCCAAGGTGTGCAGAGAACTTGGCTGAGTGAATCCAATGAATAAGGTGAGCTCAGACTGAAGTGGGGATGAATGTTCTGTTGGGATTTCTAGTTAGGATTTCTGATTTCTGATTCCAGGATCATGTTAGGTGAGGTGGGCTTGTTTAATGGAGTCTTCAATGTCCAATGGAACTGCACCAATAGTGAAACCGGGCAGAAGGATGGAACCTGGGGTCTTGTAATTATCAGAAGAGACAGGGCATCTGCTTTGATTTTCCCATGAAAATCACATGTATATGTGTGATTTTGGAACGTTTTGTGGTAAAATCACATGTGAATCACATGTGATTTTCATGGGATTTTTTTGTAAGGGTACAACCTGGGCAATATGAAATGGAGAGATTAAAGCGAGAGAAAAACAGAGACTAATGGACATATTTTTTTAATAGTTATCTGATTTAAACCACTGTAATGTAGGAAAGGACAAAGAGAACCATCCTTTTTACCCACAAAGAAAAACCCAGCTCATCTCTATCCTTATGGGGATTATCTGGTTCTGTCTAAATGCATAGTTTCTGGATTGTTCTAAGAAATGTGGGGAGAAATCTGGGAATGACTAAATGTAACAGGTAAGAAAACGAATCTGGAGACGTGTTGTTTAGATTTCTCTCTGTTTTGGTCACATAGCCGATTATCCAAATGGATTGACAGTGAGCTCAATCCAAGATGCTGGGTTCATCCAAGGGAGCTCGAACGACTTTTAGGGAGTCATTGAGAAGAGCGTGAAAAATCCACTCTTTAATGCAGCCAAAACCCAACCCGAGGCTGAAGCTTTAATTCTCAGCTCGATAGCAAAGTCAGTTGATGTCATGGAAGGACGAGGGGGACAGCTGGAAAACCAGAACCATGTGAAGAACTGGCACGAAGTTGAAGGTTTCTGCTGGCTGTGGAGAAGGTTGCGGTGGTTGGAGATTTGTTAGAGTTGAACTGATGTTGATTTGTGGTATCTTATTGTTCGCAATGGGATCTTAGGATGGCATGAGAGAATTCTGTTCTGCAAGCACAATCCTGAGAGTGTCTGATGGGTCAATCTGGCCCCATTGTTATCTCATGGTTTTAGGCAAACTTTTGGCCCATATACAGAACACTCTCAGGAGGCAGATAAAAAGATTAATGAAGTTTATTGAATAACAATAAACAGGAATGGGAACACTGGAACAGAGTGGGAAAACGGTGAGTACCTCGAACAACGGGGTAGAAGGTAGACGAGAAATGAATACCTTATTCATAATGATAAGTCCATGAGGGGGAGGCGGAAAGAGACTTGAACTGAATCTATGTGGGGGATCTTAGAACTGCCGGAGCAAAGGAGATCTTGTGTAGGACCAGAGGGAAGATGCAGAATGGTGGAGACATTGCAGTATGGACAGGTTACACAGAGCTTGAATCAAGGAAGAGGAGTGGAATATTGCCAGTCGCGGTATGTGAACCACAGGTTTTTTCCTAGAGGTTTGAGATCACGAGGAGCAACCAGAAAGACTTGAGGAGCAGAATCCAAGTGGAATTTTTAAAGAAGAACACAAATAGGTAAGTCGAGGAGATAACAAAAGTAGCACAAGCAACACAGCGTCACTGGGACGTCAGAGGGCTCAGAGTATCATGTAGGTTAACCACTCAAGCTCTGAAGGACTGGCAACTAGCAACTATTATCCTCAGCCTGATGAGCCTAGTTGATTAGCAGGTGTATGAGTTCACTCAGCAGGTCCAACCTCCACAGCAGCTTCCTGGCTCCCTCTGGTGGAAACAGACCTCGGCCTCCTAACAGGAATTTGGAGCAAGGAAGAGACATTCAACCAAGCTCATTAAGAAAAACTGAAAAAATGATTTTATTTATTTATTATTATGATTATTATTTATTTATTTTATTTTTGATTTTAAAAAGGTTTTATTAAAATATGGAAATGCATTGTGTACTCTTTTTTTTTTTTTTTGCAAAAATTTGTAAAAATAAGACTTTGAAAAGTGAGACTAAAAAATATTGCCAAATTAAGGTAAAATAGAAGGATATGGTTGATATTCCTTCCTTCCTTCCTTCTTCCCATGCATCCATCCATCCATCCGTTCATCCATCCATTTTCTAACACCCTTGTCCCTAGTGGGATCAGGAGGTGCTGGTGTCTATCTCCAGCTAACGTTCCGGGCGAGAGGCGGGGTCACCCTGGACAGGTCACCAGTCTGTTGCAGGGCAAACTAACATATTATTGTTACTAACAAAATAGTGTTTTCATTGAAATCTTAGTTAATACACAGTAAGTGATGCCTTTAAACAAAACTAACTTTTCAAAACAACACAAGATTAACAGTCTGAGATCAACAGTCAAATTATAGACACAAATGAGATCAGTATGAACAGTTAATAAACAATGCATTTCTCCCGACAGCCTGTGGAAACCCTAGCAGAGAAGGATTCAGGAGTACTGCTGAGTGCCCAGACTATCACCTCTGAGACTATCAGCACTACCACCACAACCCAGATCACTAAGGTCTGTGCATATCATTAACAGGCAAACAGGCAATAACATCAACAGAATTTACTAAAACATGTTCTGGGAGACTCAATGAGAACTTTTACTTATTTATTTTTTTCTAGTTTAGCTCAAAGTATAAATAGATTTCGCAAAAAAATTGCTTTAGAGAGTCAAATAAGTAATTCGTCAAACAAAATTAGGTTAATAAATAACAATGCAGCCTGCATTGTTGACTAGAAAATGTTTCTTACATACAACACAAAAAAAATTATTGAGAGCGGTTATAAAAGTGGATTTTTATTACAACTTAGACCCTAAAAGTATTTATCTGTTGTGTCAAAATTACATTTGATTGTGGTTGTTTATTTGAAAGATCTGATGGGAAATGATAAAATACAGTTACATATTTCTTCAGCTTTTTGCCGTAGTCACATTTAATATTTAAAATCATTAAATGTGATTTTAATGGGCCCACTGTATAATCTGCTAAAGTAATTTAACCAAATTTATAATTACACTGCTGCTAGCTGTTTTCATGCAAATCTAGAAATTCTTTAAAATACCTCACAAAAGTATTATGCTCCTGCTGGAAAAATTACATATCTACATTATGACAAGCCACTGAATTTTTATATTTTCAAAGAGACAATATAGAGACACAATAAAGATGAATGTCTGTAAAAGTTTATGTGTTTCAGTCTGTGTAAATTATCTGTTGTTGTAGACGGTGAAAGGAGGAATTTCAGAGACTCGAATTGAGAAGAGAATTGTCATCACTGGAGACACAGCAATTGATCATGACAAGGTAAAAATCATGAAAGAACAGATTGTAGTTTGAAAATATAGAACAGAGTTGACTTACTATTTTCAGAAAGTGCAAAGAATGTTTATTAGCTCATAAATTGCAACAGATTTCTGCTTTAGGTTCTAATATGCAATCTAAGTATTAGCTAATTACTCTCATCCTTAAAGATGAATGCTTCTTTTGTTTAGCAAAGCCAAGGTACAGAAAGTCCCTAAAATACATACTTCAAATTTGAATTTTAAATAAACTGAAATATACAGGTCTTGATATATGTAAAAGAGGATATGGAGCAAGATCAGTGAGACCAGTAACAGAGTGGAAATCAGGAGCTTAAATACAGAGGCAGGGGTAAAAAATGTCAAAGAACCAAATGAACTACCGTAATTTCCGGACTATAAGCCGCGACTTTTGTCACACGCTTTCAACCCTGCGGCTTATACAATGATGCGGCTTATTTATGAATTTTTTCTACCGGCCGCTAGGGGCGCTCGAGCAGAAAAGGTAAGAGTGAGACAGGGGGAATATATGTGTCGAATGTAACTTAACACGTCTCAGCGCTCAGGAGGAAGATTAAGAAGCTCTCAGTGACTTTTACTGGTATGTTTTTTTTAACCAGCCCTGTTATCTTTGCACATAAGCTTCCGCGTTCGGGTTAAAGGGGCTCAATTCTGTCCGATCTATTGAAAACGGCACTTTACACCGGGTGTTTGCAGGGATTTTCCAAGGTAACAATTATTAATTTACATCGATCCGAAGCCCCAAAAAGTAAACTGGAGAAAGGTTTTAAGATGTACGCCTCGTTATACATTCACAGATAAGAAGGTTAGTTTCGTTTACCTTCTTCTTTAGGCTGAATAAGCTGATCCGGAGTGAAGTGAAGGCTGCAAACTTTGCTGTGCGGTGTTAGCTTTAACTGGTAGCGACCAATATTTACAAGCCACTGCCTTCTTAATTCAGGATCGTTTGGAAATCCATGAAAACTTAAAATCCCATTATATTAGGAAGACAACAAAGTGCAT
>CAEGAG010166553.1:0-23769 GCA_903067065.1 Brachyrhaphis terrabensis | reverse complement strand
AATCGATGTCAGCTACTGGAAATAGACATGAAACATGAACACAACTATTTACTGCAGGTGTTGAGGTGATTTGCTATTATATATATATACTTAAAAAATATATTAAATTATATTTTTCTGTTTGGTTTGATTGACAGAAACTGATTGTGGAAATGAACCGTCTGGGGATGCTCATTGATTTGGCTCACGTGCCTGTAAAAGTGATGAACCAGGTCCTGGACATATCCAAAGCTCCTGTTATCTTCAGCCACTCTTCTGCCTACACCATCTGTCCACACAAGAGGAACGTCCCCGACGATGTCCTCGACAGAGTGGTGAGTCTTTCTCTAAACTGTGGGTTACTGCAATACACAAAGAAAAGTACTTAAGTAGCTCTTAAAGACGTTTTTTTAATTTTATTTTTTATCGTGTATAGAACTGGTTTCATAAACCTGAGTCCTATAAACATGGAACATAAAGATCAAATTTAAAAATGGTGTTTTACAGTTTAGAAAGTTAAGATATCTCGTCTCTAAACAAATATGCAAATCCAGTCATTTTGCATTTAACTCTGTAAAAATTTATTATTATTCTAACGATAAATTTTTGCAATATGGATCAGTCTTGTTTTTAGAAAAACAGGATGCTTTTGTTTTGCATGAAATCTCTTTTTACAAAGTATGTCACAATTTAGCTCAAATACTTCCAAGACAAGCAGCAGTTTTCAGCACTGCTGTTGCTGAAAGTGTGACTTTGTTAGACATCATAATTAGCTTCCTGAGCAATGTAACAATGTGCTGCAAATACCTGAGAGAAGAAGTCTCCCCAAAAATGCATTCATGTTTTTACACAATTGCTTAACAGGAAATGTGTTACAAAGCAAAATTCGTCTTTGTATGAAATTGCAAAGATGAGAACTTGATGATTTTGTTCAAAAACATGAACTTTTTCAATACAGAGCTACTAATTGGCTATTGTTTTATGTATATGCGTCCTGCCTGACAGCTTAAAGAGAACAAAATATAAGAAATGCTTTGGCAACTTTTGTTGCTGTAGATAACAAACCTTTAAATGCCTTTTATGATGTCATCAGAGCCCAAGTGAAACCTTATAAAACGATTCAGTTCATGTCATACATCCTTAATGACCACCATCAAACTGCAGTCAATAAAATGAGAAGGCATATTTTAAGCTAAATTGTAAAATATTTAGCAGATCAAGCAGGTGTGTACTACAATAGATGAGACAGCAGATTAGTTTAAAAGCTTTGGATTGGTGGAAGTCCAGATGCCGAGTCCAATTAATCAGAAAGGACAAGTCTCTGACCATCATCATAGCTTCAGCTTGTCATGACATATTTCTTTCTGACTCTAGAATAAAACTGGAGGAATTGTGATGGTGAACTTCTACAATGACTATGTGACGTGCAGCCAGACGGCCAACCTCTCAGATGTGGCTGGTAAATTAGCAGTCTTCCCATAAGAGCTATTGTAAAAGTAGTTAAATTGTAACATTTATCATCTACCTTAAAAGCAAAAACAAAACCAAAAAAAACTGTCCATTCACTTGATTGTAAAGTTTACTGCTGTCATTACAGATCACTTTGATCATATAAAGAAGGTGGGCGGCGCAGGTATTATTGGTTTTGGTGGAGATTATGACGGAGTCACCAGGTAAGTGCCTGTAAAAATCTCGAGGGAAGATAAGGAAATTTGAATCCATCAGCGTTTTCGCACAAGCCGGTCTTGCATGAACATTTTATTTCAATAAAATAAAAAGAGTTTTCCAGATGATTTTTTTCAAGAACGGTGTTCTTTCAGGGTTCCTGAGGGTTTGGAGGATGTGTCTAAATATCCCGACCTGGTGGCTGAACTTCTGAGGAGAGGGTGGACGGATGAGGAAGTGAAAGCAGCTCTTGGAAATAATCTCCTCCGGGTCATGAGGGAGGTTGAACAGGTGAGAGCTATATACTCGGCATTAAGCTTTGTGAATTGCTTTTAATATTTTAACTGTGACAGAAAGAACAGTGAGTCAAAATTAAAGAATAGAAAGAAGCATAAAAGACATCCCATTGTAAATAGATCATGTTTAATATGGTGTTAGTTCATCCTGTGCAGCTATGACAACTTCAACTCTTATCGAAAGCTTAGAAAAGTTTAAATAGGATTTTTTTTTTTTACCTTTCTTTCTAAACAGCATTTATGAGGTCAGACACTGATGTTGGATGAGAAGGGTTGGCTCACAGCCACCACTCTAATTCATCCCAAAGGTGTTCTGTTGGGTCGTTATCTAACCTTAATTCAGGTCATTCAAATGTTTCTATACCAAACTCGCACGTCTACAGGTCATGGACGTTGATTTATGCACCGGTGAGAGGAAACATCCTGAACTGTTCATATGTGGGCATGAACATTCTCCAAAATGCTGAAGTCGACTCCATCTCCTGAGAAATGGTCCAACACAACCATCTTCTTTGCACCAAACTTTACATTTCAAATGCAGTCAGACAAATTCAGTTAGACAAGTGTCCTTCTGCTACCAGCTGCCACTGGATTGCATCTAATGTGTTATAGTGAACTTTGTGTTGCAAGGCTTTGCTGAAGCTGCCTGACCATAGAAACCCACACCATGAAGCAGCTCTCTATCCACTGTTCTTGAGCTAGTCTGAAGGCCACACTAAGTTTGGAAGCCTAAAGCTGTAGAAAGTTTACATCCTGCTGCATCCACTGACATGCTCTGGGATTTTACACAGCTACTTAATAGATGAGCTGCTTTTGATCCCAATAGTTTTTACATTTATTTATTGCACAGGTGATATCTTATTACTGTGCCATGCCAGATTTCACTGAGCTCCTCAGAGTTACCCATTGTGGATTGTGGAAGGAGGCCAAGGTGCTGATGCCATAAATATTTGGAATTTGGTGACTCATTGCTGCTGTAGGTGGTAAAACAA
This sequence comes from Brachyrhaphis terrabensis, assembly GCA_903067065.1. Lineage (NCBI taxonomy): Eukaryota > Metazoa > Chordata > Actinopteri > Cyprinodontiformes > Poeciliidae > Brachyrhaphis > Brachyrhaphis terrabensis. Next base: position 20,837 of record CAEGAG010166553.1, on the reverse strand, counting down.
AGCCCAAGCTTGGCTTATATAATTTATGTGCTTTCTTTTTAATTTGGGAAACCTATGTTTGTTTTGTTATCAAATTAAAATGAATTAAAATTTTATTTGTGCAGCACATTTCAGCAACAAGATGCTTTACATCATAACAACCCAAAAATACAAAATCACAGTCAACAATAGAAACATTACATTTTTCCGTCATTACACCTCAGATTGTTGATTAACGTTTCATTGGCTGTGTTTCAAAACCAACTCTAAGCAGGTGGGTTTTTAGTCTAGATTTATGGGCACTCAATGTTCTGTTTTGCAGTTTTCCGGAAGTTTGTTCCAGATTTGTGGGGCATAGAAGCTGAAAGCTATTCTCCGTGTTTGGTCCTGGGGTTGCAGAGCAGACCAAAATAAAAAGTTATGAAGTTATTGCTGATTTGAATTGCTTCCAATAAATTCTTAAAAGCTAGCATGGCTCTGTTCCCAGAAAACAAAGTTGACCTTATTGCACCTCCACAGCAATTTGTACATATTTGAATTACACACTATGTCAGAGTGACCTTTAGCAACAATGGCAGCTGGACTGTGGTCCATTTGGGAAAAGCTATTTTTTTTTACCAGACCAGTCTTGCACTGTTGTTGCTCCAGCTTCATGTTCAATGTATTTGAATATAAACTTTAAGTAAGAATCTGAGGATTTCTATACTAAATCACTGGCAGCTTTGAGGAAAATGTCTTGGAAATCAAAGGCTGTAATACTTGAGACGGTTTTATTGGGCTACATTATTTGACTTCAGTTTAGGTCTGCACACTTTCAGAGCACAAGGCAAAATGCTAAGCATTATTGATTGTTTCTGACCATTTTAAGTCATATAATGCAGATCTTAGGAAGTTCATATATATTCTAGATAGTGCAAACTTTTAACAGGACTTCTAGTGGCTTTCTTACTGCCTCTTTTCCATGAAGAACGGATTTGTGGAAAACTTGAATAGTTGCAGTGTTTACTGATTAATATAAAATCAGAATCAACACACATTGCTTGCTGTCGTTTCTTGCTTAAGGTCCGTGACACAATGTCGACCAACCGGCCAGATGACAGTCCTATTCCATACGACGATGTGAAGAATCCCTGCAGGACGAGCTATGGCTACACCCTCTCTGGAGCTGTTCGTTCACTCAGCACATTGACCCTTTTGCTTGTTACGGCTTTCCAGGCTGTTATGACATTAACAGATTAGTAATCACCTCAGCAGTGACATTTTATTAAATCATAGGATTTTAAATCTTTCATTTTAATGAGAAAACTCTTAGTTCCGGTCAACCTTCAATTATTTTATCACTTTACTAAAAAACAATGATTACTCAAAGTAGAGCTTAAGCTTAAAATTACTCATCACAGGATGCATGAGAGGGGAAATCTTATCTTATCTTGATTATACTACAGTATCCAAGTGTTTTTTTTCTCAGAGTAAAGAATGATCTGCACTGGATGGGAGCTCTTATGTGAGAGAATAGCTCCATCTAGTGTTCTTTGTAAGACACTACAAGAGCATTTATCAAAACCTTTTGGAGAACTGCTGGACATGAAGACTAAATATGTCTGATTTCACAGGACAATAAAACACAGAAATAAAGTGTTATCAACTTTTGTATCTTTACTTTACAGAATCACCTTTAACAGATCATTTAAAAAGACATGAAACTGGAGTTACAGTAGAACATTTTATGAAAACAGTGTCATTTTCTTTTAAATGCATGAGGGAAGTCCTAAAAAATCCAACAGATTAGGTTTAATCAGGAAGTCTGATCTACATAGCCACCTTTCAGAAATTAACATTAAACACAATTCCTTAACGTTTTCAATCATTTAGATGCCCAACAGTGAATGTTGGTTCTTGCAAATCCCAGAGCATTCAAGCATCAGTGTTGCCATAATTCAGTAGTTTATATTCCATTTTTGTCAGCCACACAGTGGATAAAACATGTTTTAATCAAGATCTTTGCTTTTGTCTCTGAGGTTCAACACATACTACATTCAAACGCTTAAGATATTTATGTGAACAATGCTTGTTAAAGGCACAAAAAAATACCTGAGGAACATCATTTGATTGATTAAGTAATTAATTGAAAACTGCATCATCTGGCGCCCTCTTGTGTGCTTCACAGGAACAAATTATATCAATCTGAGGATGATAATCATCTGGAGAGGAAGAACAAACTTCCCAGAACAGACATTGGACAACATGAGGACAAAAGTTTCAAGAGAACTATTATTACTTTTTTACAAACTTGTGAACATCGGCAGCATATAACTCAATTTTTCACCACAAAGCAGAAACCAGCAAAACAGTTCCAGAACTTTTTTTTAAACTAGTTGCTTGTCAGTTTAAAACAGCTACTTTTCTAACTTCCTGCATCAGGAAGCAGCACTGTATTGCTTAAAAAAGCTCATCTGTAAACCTTAACAATAAGTGGAGCTTCAGATTCACTTTTACATATTGCTGTTATTTTAGGTTATTCTTTGGAGCTGCTCTTTGCTGCTTGTACTACTGAGATATTCTTTAGCTACCACAAGAGGGAGCTGCAGCTCTCAAACTAATGTGTTTTTCAGGAAAACAGATGAATGGCTGCAGCACAAATTACTAACTATAGATGAGACAAGGGTTCGTTTTTTAAATGGGTTTCTGTGGAATAGCTTAAAATAGACATTATCTTACCTGCAGCAAAGGGGAGTCAAATTAATATTAGAGATTGGCTACTTAATGCCATCATGTTAAATTTTTTTTTATTAATCTCCCTCTATAAGCTGGAGCAAATACTAAGTAATTTTACACCTAATTACTTTATTAATATATATTTTAACATATTTTCATTTTCTTAATGAAATATATATGGAGCTGTTGAAAACTGCAAACTGATCTACTCTACACCAAAAGAAAATATGTTACACAGTAAATTGTGTCTTTTCCTGCGACATATAAAGAAATCCACATAAATCAGAATATACAGAGGCAGACGTTTCACGTAGAATATTTTGGCAGTAACAGCAGCTACAGCTGATCGAGGGGGAAATGGAAACAACCTTTATGTGCAAATGTGACAAAAAGTAAAATTACTGAAATATTTGAATGTCACAGTGTAAATTTTCTCTAGAATAAGTCCAGCTTGGATTCACTATACTGACATGGCTACTCACTACTACCAACAACTTCACACAACCCCATTTAAAAATGATTTGAAAGTAGTGTACTACATCACCACAGACAGAACTGTTGCTTATTACAGTCCAGTGTATACCTTTAATATACTTACTAAAGGTTGGATCACAAAATGCTACAACTAAAGGCTCATGACCTGAATCAAAGAGAAGACGTGATTAAACCTTCTGTAACAACAGACAGATATAAGGTGCTCCGATGTCAGCTCTTTAGGTGACATGTTTCCATCTGAGGTATCTTTGGAAGAAGGAAGTAAAATCCGTCTGCAGAAGGAGGCCGACAGGTTTACAATACAACGTCTTCCTGTGTCCCATTTTCTTCTTCCTGCGTGTTGCTGTCTGACAGCAGAGGCGAAACAGATGGCCCAGCGATCCTGTACGGCAAATTATCTTTGGTCAACATCTTCCTAGTGGCAGAAACCAAGTGGGAATAATTATCCGGATTGTACTCGGACACTGTAGGCCGCGTGCATAACAAAGGCAGACAGTCTCTTTTCTGTTGGGACAGGAAGAGAGGCGGACGTCGCTGGCTCTCGCCCTCCTTCAGGGAGTCCGGGAGCGACTTGCGTTTGCTTTCAGGCAAGAGCATGATGCAGAGCACGGAGAGGATAGCGAAGGAGGCGAAGATGACGTGGTGCAGAAAGAAGCCACGCTTATCCTGGAGCTCCATCATAGAGGAGGCGGCCATGCCAACACATCCCGCTGCCAACACCAGACCGAAACAGCCACCTCTGACAGAGAGATGGAGGAATTTAGAAAAGAACCGTTCATAGGTCAAATAAAACTTTACTCAAAGCTTCCTAAACTAATATTAACAACTAGTTAACTGGAGATACTGTCAGATAAACATGAACTGAGAGCTGCACTGATTAAATCTAAAGCAAAGACACTCACCGGACCACCGTGGGCATGACTTCACAGGCGAAGAAGGCACTGAGCATGGCAAGAGCCTGAGAGAACAGCAAACCCACCACAGAGAGGACCAGCACCAGCCCGCCATGGAGATCTGAGACCAGAGCAGCAACAACTTTACTCAGTCATCACTGAAAACCTTTCTGCACTTTGACTTTAGCCAGAAATATCACAGTTGTGATAAAAAAAAAAAAAAAAGTATCATTTCAAAACCTCCAAGAGCAAAATAATCCTGAGTTACTAGTTGAATGTAGTCAGTTTTGGTTGAGAGTCTAATAAAAAAACGCAGCTAGAATCTTCCACTGCAAAGAACAGATCCCATCATTTCTGAGTCAAACAATATGGTAAATGTGAGGCAGAGGACGTACAGTCTGTGAGGGCCAGCAGCAGCAGCGAGGACAGTCCAGTGACGATCGCAGACAGCAGGAGAATTCCTCGCCGACCGAAGTGATTGACACATAAACAGATAAAGACACAAGCCAGCGCGCCCGTTACCACCCGCAGGAAGTACTTTAAGTAGAAGTTGTAAACGTCCAGGTTTCTGGTGAAACAGTACTGGATTCCTCTTCCAATAAACCTTCAGGGAAGACAAAGTTAAACACATACTTTAATATTTTTTTAAAGAAGATTAATCACAAATAACTTTAAAATGTTTTATTCCATGCTTCTTATGTTAAAACTAAGTTTGTTTAACATATCATTTCCACCTCCTACCTTTCCTCTCAAGGATAACACACATGATGAAGTGTGTTTTAATTCCAGCAGAAAATGAAAGACTTAAGGTTTTTCCACATTTTTTGTTCAAGAACTATAACTTAACTAGTTTTATTAAAGTTAAAAAGGTGCATCACTGTATCTGTTGCTGGATGATGCATTTAAACCCAAAATGTGAAAAAGTTCCTCATTTTCACGCATTTAATAAATAAGAAAAAAAAATGACATGTTTTTTTGGTATTCAACTGAACATAAAAGAGAAAGTTGGGTAAAAGTTCTGATCCTTGGCCATAAGTTAAATCTTTTTAAAACTCAGGAAGTGAATAAGAGACACTTTAAAACAGAGGAGTTTGTGAAAAACAAAAACTCACAGAGTGAAGCTGAGAATGAGACAGTTCTTCCAGATAACACGAGTCCGTCGAAGCTGCAGGACTGAATAATACCTCGGCTGGTGGTCTTCTCCATATACAGAGTCTATTTCTAAAAAAAAAAAAATAATAATTTAAAAAGTGTTTGAAAGAATGTTTGTCAGCTGTAGTTATAAAGAATCAATGCTAAAAGTGTAAAAAAAAAAAAAAAAAAAAGCCTAACAATTCAACGCAGTGTCTCTGTTATTATGTATTTGTATAAAATATCTTATTGCCATCTGGTGGCTATAGAGGAAATTACAGTTTTGAACATAATTTTAAGTCCACAATTTTAAAGTATAAACTAAAACAAACTATAAATTACAGATTTGAAAAACGTAAATGAATCAGAAAAAAATAAAGATATAAGACAGTAGTGATGGTCATATTCATTGCTTTTTTCAGAAACAATGAAAAGGTTCAGTCCATTGTGAAAATGAGCCTTCCACATCACCACAATTAAACAACATTTAAACACATTGACCATTAAAAAACAGCATTTTGATTGGTGCTTTATTTGTGGGACTAATTAGATAATTTTCACAAAATTTGCTGCTGAAAATGGTGAACCTGATTTGTTTTCCAGAAGCAGAAGCAATTAGATAACCCAACATTTTGATGTCAGCATAAACAAGCTGTGGCACGCAGCTAGATGTGATACCTGACATCAGGGCTTCACCAGGATACATCTCATCTTGAAGACAAACGCCGTTCCTGGTAGTAAACTCCTGCAGGCTCTTTTTGGCCTTAGGAATGTGATCTGTGGCCAGCAGCCAGCGAGGAGACTCAGGAAACACTGACGCACAGCTGTGGAAAACAACTCTGTTATCATTTCTCAGGGAGACAGCATAGTTCAAACATATCTTCCTCTAAAAAAAGGCTGAAACAACAAATCAATGCAAAAGCTATTTTCAATAAAGCAGTGCTAAAATGAGAAAGACATCACCACAGTTTCATAAACAATCCCCTAAGGAGTTTTCTGAGTCTGTACTTGCTACTTTTAAGGGTGTGGTTGTCTCTCATGCATGAAATTCATCATGGAGATCATCTAAAAACAGTCGCTAGACTCAAAAAGACTAAAATTCATGAAGAGTTTCTCCTTCAGGATTTTGTTGATTTAATTAGGACATTGTAAGCGCATCTATTAGAAGATTAAAACTGCTCCAACCTTCATTAGCATCAGACTGTTTTTGTGGCTAATTCACAAAGCACAGGTGGGAAATAAAAGGTGACTACTTAGATGTGACTCACCACCAATAGGAGAGCAGCAGAAGCAGAGGCAAAGTGGCCACGGCCTGGAGAACGGGCCAATCGCGACACAGAATGGCGAGGCCCGGCAACAGCAGCTCCGCAGAGATGGCAAAGAAGCCGCCGATCATGGCAACCATGAGGCGATGGGGAGGGTCAGAAAGCTCCAACCCTGAGAGAGAGAGGCAGGAAACAGAGAGAGGATGCATGAGATACAACCAAAGTTGAGGCAGAAGGAAACATTTGTGTGGAGCAAATCCATTTCCTGTCATAAAATTCATTTTCCCCTCTTACATAAAAAAATCACGGATTTGCAGATTTCCTGTCCAATCTGACAGTAAAATGCTCCCAGAATAACATGATTCTTTTTGTCAAACTTCTTATTGTAATTCTCAAAGAGCCTGGTAGCTGTCAATCAGAACCAAAAGTCATTGATAGATAACAAATTAATGGACGAGTTGATTGTTGAGATTGTTATAGACCAGCAGCCCTATTAGGTGAAAATATTTCGGCCTGAAAAAAAGAGTAAACCTACAAATGTGAGATTCAACAGGTTAAACGTAAGAAATGGAGAGTTCTGTACGTCTCTGTTGAACTTTGACCTACTTGCTCTGCATGGGTGGGATGATAAGTATCTCACTTCCTGCTATCATCTATGCCTTCAGTTCAGTCCTGTTATTGTTTTCTGCTCTTTGTGAGGAAGCTGCTTAGGAAGAACACCGTGGTGGAAACTTTCTCCTCTGCACTCCTCTCCTCACCCCACCAGATATCAACCTGACATCAAATTAAAAATAAATAAATAAAATTCATCTGACCTTGCAGGAATGTGGGACATCAGAAGCAGATAAAAACCAATCAGTTCAGCGCGTTTCCATGGTACCGAGGCAACATTTCACCATAAAGCATTATATTCTTCTATCCAGTAATGTGTTGAGTCTTTTGAACCCTTTCAGGCCAACATGTTTAGAAGATCTGAGGCTTGTCAATGTGAAACTTATGAACCATGCAGGTCTCCATTTAGACACAGGACTTTGAAGCCTGATTAACTTGGACCCCTAGTTGATGTGGCACACTTGAAGAAACTAAAATAATTGTGAGAAAGCTGTAGATAAAATATATGATGATTTCGACAACAGATTACAGCTCTAAGCATGTCTCAGAAACCACAGCAGATGGGAAAAGTCCAAGCCACAAAAAGACAACTAGAAACATTTTACAGTAAAACTCACTCGCACCTTTTTAGCTCTGCTGACAAACTTTTTGTGGTAGCCACTCCAAAACACTGACCTTGCTGTTTTTCTGTCATTGTGACACTAATTTGGTGGTATCCTGAGAGTCACAATCCATTTGAAAGAAATATTTGTGTCCAAGCTTCTATGGCCTCAGTCATTTTTTGCCAAAAGTGACATTTGCAAAAATAATCACCCCCTTTCTATTGCCAAAAGATGACTTGGGCTAAAAAAAGAATGACAAAAATGATTTGGTCATTATTAGGAAGGTGATGATATATCCACAGATTGTTTTCTTCATCATGATGTCATCTGTGGACGTTTCACATGATGTGGGAACCAGCTCTTTGGTCCCCATGTGAACAGTTCTTACTAAATCATCATCTTGAATACTGATCATGCAACAAGTTCAAGTCTTTATTTCATAAACATTGATATTTCTCCTCATTTAAAAGCAGGAGAAAAGGAATGACTGATGAAGCTAATCCTGACTATAAGAGTTGTAATCTTAAACAGAATGTCTTCAAGAAATCAAGTAATGTTTCACAATGAACTTACATAAAAAGTCAAAATAACAGCTGTGGATTCAGGCTCAGTAGAAACATTGGTTATTTTAAACATGTTTCATTCACTATTCATCCGTTACATTCGCCTAAATGACTGTAAATAACTGATTAACACAAAGAGGTTTGCATGTTGTCAGACATCTAGAAAAAGCCCCCAGGTCATGAGTGAACATGTCAGCTTCAGTGCATCAACTGTACGACTTTAGAGTCCTAATTTAATTACCTGAATATTGGTTTGACGAGTGGACATAATGTGATACAAGAAATGTAATTATTACGTATACTAGCGATTCTAATTGCACAGAGAAGATCTTTGTTCCGAGGTCATGGGGGACAAGAAGAAGAAGAAGACGTGGGACCATAATGGATCTATTATGGATCTATTATTCTATTTCTGAGGCTCTGCTAAAATATGAGCAGCAGACACTGATAGACCATTCAACTGCAGTACTATTATATTTCATATATAATGGAAATATGAAAAGAATCAGTAATAGCTGCTCCCCCCCACCCCCATTTAAAACTAGTCATCTAAAAGCCTTGTATTTAACAGATTGATTCTTTACTTTTTGACAAGAACTAAAAGTTATGTTTCTTTTTTATCTGTGTGCCTCCTGAAGTGAACACGAGATAACACAGATAAGAAGGATTTGTAATTTGCTAACAAGATTTCCTCTTATCTTCCACAGACAAGTTGGGCCTTTGCACATGCGTTTGGGGTTTGTGTTATTTTTAGTATTTATCTGAACTCATGTACTTTATATTTTTTAGTTAGTTAGTTTCTCTCTGAGATACTGAAGCACCCAAATTTTGTGGTTTTCACATCAACATTACGTAACTTTTAAGTGACGCTAAATTGTTTGAAAGATCGGAATTATAAATGATGCGTCTTGGTGATGAATCTGGCTGCAGGGCCATGGGTGATGTAAATGTTGCAGAACCAGTTAATAAGGTCTTTGCTGTGAGCATGTGGAGTTGGAGGAAATTAAAAATCACAGTGAAGATCAGGTGTCATATATTTTACACGTCAGATGGTTTCTTATTTACAACTCGGGTCTAAAGTTTATATGAACTCATTCAGGGTATAGTTATCACATTAATTTTCGTTTTTTGTAGCTCTGTTCCTGGATGGATTGGTTGTAGAACAAGTGACTAAGTAGTTGTAAAAACAACAAAAAAAAGAATTTATCTCACAATCAAAATTTACTGTGGGTTTTCTCTAAAACACACAGGTAATATGTATAAATAAATGCTGAAAAAACCCTCCTAATATTCTCCTAAGTTGCATCTTGATCAAGTGTTTATTTTTCTGTTTCTTTCAACAGGTTTCTGTCATGATTCTGCCAGAAACAATGGAAACAGACCTACTTTTAGACCAGCGTCTGTAACTTTTCGACAAGGTTTAAAAACAGGCTAAAATCCATTCCAGAAGTATGATTTGTCCATTGCTAAACCAATTTTAATTTGATCTGGCACAATTTTACAAACTATGTCCAGGTATCAACCATCTGTCCCAAACTACAAACCCCAAATGAAAGAAACATCTAGAACATCAGCCAGCTTTTCCAAAGCAAAGCAAATTTTACTTTGCCAGGCAGTGAAAGGAAGCCAACCAACAAACAAGAACCTGGTGCAAACCTGCAACCTTAAATCTGACTGAAACATGACAAAATGTCTTCTACTTACATCTATCGGTTGTCAGTGGAAGAGGACAGTGATCCGAAGCACACAACAAATTGATTAACTACTGAATATGCTGCAGGAAAGCTTCCCAGCCACACTTACTGAGGATGTATGAGGACACAAACACACCAGCGAGCATGGCACCTTGACAGAGCCGCAGCATCAGAAACATCAGAGCGCTGCTGGACAGACACACGGCCACCCCAAACAAGCTGGACAGGGTGATGGAGAAGAGAAAACCCCGGCGACGACCCAACCTGAAAACAAGTCAAACAAAATAAACAAATCAACTTAAAAAGTTATGACATAAATATAAATCTATATTAGTTCATTTTTGGAATCATTACCTACCAGTCGCACAAGGAACCCAGGAAGATGTATCCCACAATCCATCCCACCATGAAGCAAACATGCTGCCGCGGGATCTTCCATTCGTCCTTACAAACCAGATTCCACTGCAAATGTAGGAAGGAAGCAAACACATAATTTCACCTTTAAAGAGATAAAATGGTCTATATATGTTTTACTGTTCTGGGTTTTCATTGGAAGTTGACATGTTTTATAAAGACACAAAGAAGATAAACTGACTGAAGTCTGTGTGTTGAACACTGATAACAAAGAGAACATACAGTATAGACAAAGCTAATAAAAATACCAAAGTGACTGAAGCTGTAACCTGTTCTTTTTTTCCATCGAAGACAGTACGTTATAGTATATGTTTGTATGAACCAAACATATTTCCTGTTTTTGTACCATTGGATTTCATTTAATAAAATCAATATTTTCCTGTTTTACAAGACTGCAACAAATAGGCTGAAAATTTCACCACTTCTAATTTAATTCACTTTTATCTGTATGCGGTCTGCTGTTTATAATCAAAGTCATGTTGAAGTACTTTACTGGAAGTTATATTTACACCCAACTTATTTCAGCCCACTTTCATTGCTAGGAAATAACGACACAAAGGTGAGAAATCCTAAAAATGTGGATTCTGTCATTTAAAAAAAAACATTAGTTTATTTTAAGTATGTACAGGGCACAAGCTGCACTCAGTCCTTAAGTAAATATCAGAAGACAGCAGGGACACTGTGACAGGAATCAGTGTGAGGAAGCGGGAATGCAGATCATGTTGTTTCTTATTGAGTTAAGATGCCTGCTGACAGGGTTATTACATTAGAAAAAAAGCTGTGCTTAAAGTTGTAGTCAGTGCCATGCCTGAGTGGTACCAGCCAGTGCCTGCGAAATGTTTCTCTCTACACATTCCCACCCATCCTCCTCCAAATGCTCAAAAGAGAGGAAGGAAGATGTACAACACAGTGAACTTATTATGAAAGACTGTACTAATATTCAATATTACCCCAACAAGATTTTAGAACAGAAATGGCAAATTAGATAAAATACACCAGTAGATAGCCAAGCAGCAGCAATCATTATTACACTAACAAACATCAGAAAGAGACAATGAAATTTAAATTTATAGCAACCAAAGTTGTTTGGCTTTTCATGCAGCCTTTATCCAAATTCATAAAAACTATCCTGTTTTAAGCAGCACAAAATATCTAATGGTGGGATGTAAACAAGCAACACAAGCACCTGTGACAATTTTACCCAAAATAAAAAATAAATCTGCTAAAACAAGACAACTCAAAAACATTTTCACATTCACCTCCCATGCTGTTCAAAGTCAGGCAGGAATTATTATTCATCTGTAAGTTATATGTTAAAATAAAGGGAGTTAAAGGTGCAATGTACAAGATATACTGCCATCTAGTGGACAAGTCGCAAACGGCAGCTACTGTAGCTAACTATACTCTAGCTTTTCTTCTAGGATTACGGAGGATAATGAAGTGACCACATAAAAAAGGTAAGTAGTAGCATGTAATTATTTTTTACAGGCTGCTGTTGATACATGATAGCAGGCCATCACTGTTTGTGCAGTAAAATCAAATACCAAAGCTGTTTCTGCTGCTTTGCTCCAATAAAGTTTTTTGCATTTTTACCTTTGCATATATTTGTCAGTTTGAAATAGTGTCAAAGTATTGGTCAGATTCTTAGTAATCAAATTCATGCTATAATTTGGTTTCAAATTGTTCAGTGAAAAACTAGGTCCAACATCTCTTAACAAGCTGAACATGTGGATCTTTATAATGCGGATAATTCAGTGCAGTTCAAATGAAAGATATATATCACAGCACATGCACCCAATGAGCTTCTGGTGTTTGGTGGGATGCTTGTTTTAAACACTGTTGAACTGTGTGAAGTTTTTCCAATTGTTCAAGATTGCCTTTTGTACCCAGGAATGACATAATGGGCGCATGTTGCAAGGAAGGGAGGCGTTCCAGGTCTCCGGGAGAAACTAGAAGGCTTCAAACTTCCCAGAGCCACAGATTGTCAGAGACACGAGCAGACAATCATCTGAGAAATTAAGCAGAGGGGAGGATACAGAAGAGGAGGAGGTAGGGGAAATGACTTGCAATGACCTTGTTGTGCTTTTCAGGTGGCCGCAGACATAACTGAGGTTCAGGAGTGTTTTAAAGTTTACTAAAACCCCCCTAAAAATACTTTGTAGGAGTTGATTTTTTTAGTGCTTCGTGTCAGCATATTGCAGGCTGGATTATTGAGTAACAAAACAAAACAGAAGATAAAGACGTGTTTATAGAGTCTGCACGCAAGAAACTGAAGGTAAACACCATGTCTGTGCCTGGGTGGCGGCTGTTCCATTCATGACCCCCTTAACCTCCCTGAAAACTTCATTTCATTCACTTCATCAGATTCAGGTCTGGACATTTATGCAAATTAAACTGGATTCATAAAGATACATAGGAAGCTAAGATTAGCACATATGAAAATAAGATTCTGGAGAAAAATAAAGTGTTAAACTGTTTACCTAAACCTGAGTAAATATTGAGTAACAGCTGTCAGGAGCTGACTTTAGGACACATGAGATTAATTTTAGCACGTCTGCAGAAGCTAGACAAAAGAAAAGAAAACAAAACAAAAAAAGTCACTTAATTTGTTGGGTTGTATAACCTGAGGAAGCAGGCTTGCGTTTTTAGCACGTAATAAAACACGGAATCTGCAGATTAATTGGACACAGTTGTGTGTTTTTTTTCTTCTTCTTCTTCCTCAAACAACCAGCAGCAACTTTAATGACAACAGCCTCCTTCCTACCTCCGTGAGAATGTTGCTCCGGAGTCCCACCACAGTTTGGTACTCCCAACCTATGCTGCAGTTTTCCGTTTCCCGCGGGACTTTTCCGGATAAGTCCGTGATATTAGCGGGATACTTGTAGCGTTCACAGTGACTGAAGCCCTGGTCGTTCACCCAGGGAATGGTGAGGTTCAGGTAGGTCTCCCCCGAGTAGTTACTGAAAAAGGAAGGCAGCTGCTTCGGGTCCGTCTTGCAGTAGTACAAGTTCGGGATCAGGGTGAAATAAACGTCGCTGAACAGGTTCAGTGCCACCGCAAAGGTGGGGAACCAGCTGAACACGACTGCGACCCGGTTGTACCGTCCGTAGCCGCCGGTTTGAGGGAAAATCTTCGTCTCGTAATCCATGGGGAGGCGGCAGCTGGCGGAGGCAGACGCTCCTGAAGACATTCCCGCAGCGAGTGCGCTCCGACCGCAGCTGCGCGGCGCAGGCAGCAGGTAGGCGCCGCGGAGGGGGCGGGGTCTGCGGGTCACACGCACACTGACACTCAGCAACATGATACCTGCTGGGATGACTCAGAAAATGTCCAGGAACCATCATCATTTTCCTGATTTTTCTTTTTTTAACAACCTGAATCAAGTTCCAACTTAGATTGATGTTACCAACAGATCAGAAAGGTCGGTTTCAAATATGTATATATCTGGGTTATGCTGCAGGCCAATGATCGAAGGCACCCTAGTCTGAATGACTCAAAAAAGCGGCATTTTGGAGTGGCCTAGTCAAAGTCTAGTCTTAAATCCAAGTGAGATGCTGCGGTGCTACTTTAATGTTCAATTCAGTGTGATTCAGGTCAAACATTTCTGCAAAGATGAGTCCTTCACAGTAATATAAAACCAGGCTCATTGCAAGTTATCCCTGTGTCTGATTGAATGTCTGAATTATTTTATTGTCGGTGCACAAAGTTACAGCAGTGAAATTAGAAACAAAATGTTATGCAGGAAGGCAGCTGTGGCTTGCCTTCAAACATTCTGTCAGTCACATAACTGGTTGTGTCAGTTCCTAAAAACTGAAACAGGTTAAGACCTGTGGAAAAATCTGAGTCTTTTCACAAAAGCCCAGTTTGTTTTGATTTGCTGCTTTTCTCCTACCAAATTAACTTGAGAACTGCTTTTTGTGTTTACTTGGGTCATCTGTTAAAATGAAGACAAATTCCTTGAGATGGCATTTGTTGTAATTTGGTGCTACATAAGTAAACTGAAAAGGTTTTCTGTGTGCCTCAACCAAAATATGTTGCGTCATTTAAACCTTGAAGTTCAAATTGTAATGCTGAATCAAAGACTGATTTAATCTTATGATGATAAGACCTTCCTAAAGATAATCACAAAGGCACAGGGTCATTTACGCAAGATAAAATATTTTGACCTCAACACATACGTGCTTTTTAATGAAGCAAAGCTCAATAATAAAAAAAAAACTGGTATTGGTTTCATTAAGAAAAAGAAATTAATGAAGTAAATAACGTCAAATCAAAAACGAAAGCATTTCGTTTACGGTGTGAGTTATTGCCATATGTCTGATGCAGCTGTCGTTGAGTTTTGCTGGGATCTGTAGTCTATCTTTAGAAGTGCTTCACACTTAAATTTTCTTTTAGCAGATGACTCATGTTAGCTTCATGTGACTGAGACTGGAAGCATTGAATTATTGTATTAATGACGAAGGAATGCTTCACCCATTTTCCCCTCTCTCCACCATCCAGGTCTGTTTTACCAGTTTTGGGACCTGACCAAAAAAACCTCAGTGTCACTACCTAGAGAAATAATGAGATTTGGTTAAGTACAAAACAGGCTTTAATACTGAAAAATGATCAAATGTTACAAGCCATACAAATGAAGAGATACAGAGTGACAGTGCTTCCAGTCCAGCGCTGGGCTCCACCAGGTGAAGCAAAGATTGTAGCTTTTATCTTCTCCTCATTTTGCACCCTCTCTAAAGGGTGTTGGCCTGCCTTTATCAGTTTTTATTTACATGTGACTGTCGCCTGTCTTATATGTTATGGCTGTGTAAGCGTGCAGCAGTGTGTGTGTAAGTAGATTAAAGAAATAGAGGAAAAACAGAATCATTTTATCCATAACATCATCTTCAGACAGGCTTTTCTACATTGTGACAGAGCTCGTATTTCTGCTTAAAAAGCTTTGGCTAAAATTAGTCACTCAACCACACCTTCAGTAAACAATAGTTCTGTTGTTTACTGTAAATAAGTACTAAACATCTCAGAATATATTTACTGAGAAACATTACATTAATTATGCAGAGATACTTACATGGTGGCCTTCGTCTTTCATGACTGCAAGTTTCCCTGGCATGAGGAGTATCTTCTGGAGTAATTTTTAGAGATGGAGACATTAATCTAGATATTTGGTTGCTTTCTGAAACCATTTGTTATGCACAATTGTAATTGTTGTTGATGTTTTCACTGCTTGTTTGCTGACCTCTTAGTCTAGAGACTCTCACCTCGGCCTGCTGCCAATTCTCTGCTCTGCCTGTTACCAGATTCCCATTTAGAAGATGTTGTTGGCACTTTGTGTACTTTCCAGGGCACCCGGAAACTCACTGGATGATTCAGTAAATGGTTGTTTGAGCAATCTTTCTCATCCTTGAGCTGTGAAGCACTGATAGCAGAGGTAACTATTGTTGAGAAACAATCACAAACACTTTTTAATTTAATAGAAACCATTAAAATCTTCTAATTCAGCAGAGCTATCCTCAATCTCAGGTGGTATTTTTAGGGAACAGAAACGGTGCATATGAGGTTCAGTAACTTTGCATTTTATCTTACAAGAACCTTATGTAAATGTGTGTGGGAAGAAAAGGTTTAGTTATTCTCAAAACTGTTGGCCACTCCTATTACTGTTGGTAATTTGTCATGAGAGTGGATAAGAAAGGCAGAAGTAGCAAGCACAGAACAAACAGTGAACATCTGGTAATATTTCAAAATTTTATTAACGAACATAATCTCTGAGGAACAACAGCAGTTCTCGCGCTCTCTGTACATGCAACGGTAGAAAATAACAATTTAGAATTTTTGCCTTTCAGTTTTAACCCCAACCCGCCCCCCCCCCATCCTACACTCATGTTCATTTTCTCTCATTTAAAATTTTTTTTTTGCCTTTTTTTTTCTTCGCTTTTCTTTTTTTTGCAGGAAATCAACAACAGCTGGAGGTGAAAGTACTGAAAGTTCTGTTACAGCACTGACGATAGCATCAACAACCCTCTCGTAGACCACCCTCAAAAACCCCTTTAGCTGCTCCAACAATATGTACACAAATAAACTACATTGTACAAATAAAAAAAAGAAAATAGTTACATTGTTACATCATAATCACCTGCAGCGAGCGCACACAGCTCGTTGCTGTTAGAACCCCACATTCTACGCAATTTTTTCAGACTAGTACAAAGAGGAGGGTGCAAAACGTCCTGGGAGGTTTTATTTACAGAGCTATGTACAGTATGTCTCTTTCACGCATTACAAGGAGGAAAATTTACACAGCGGAGACCAACTTCAACTTAAAAAAAAAAAATACCACAGGTGTCAGAAAAAAAATAACACAAACAGAAAACAATAAATAGTTTAATTCTCACCATTTTAAGAGTAGTTCTCCATGCTTTTTATTAGTCATTTTCCATTCTAAAAATAAAGGAACAAACAGCTACAGTCTGGGTTTTAATTAATAATAATAAAAAAAAAAAAAAAAAAAAGGCTTGAAATTGTGATTTTATACAATGAAAAAAATAGCCTTTATGTCTACGTATGTCCAGTAAGAAATAATCAAACCTAGAATAAACATTGAGTGAATGTGAGGAGAGTAGAGGTAATATGTTGCTGACTGAGGCTAGCATCTGTTATCACCATGGCCAAGTGCTCTACTGTGCATCTGAGGACTGAGTCTTTAATTGTTAAATGTTCACACCGGAGAATCAACGTGTGCGGACGCGTCAAGTCTATTGCTGCGTGCGGCGGCGGGGGCGGGGTTCACCTGTCTGACATGTCAGCCATCACCATTTCAAGCCTTTGTGATTCTAAGAAATGACTGATCACACAAGCACAACGAAAGGCGGGGCTCAAACCGTTTTAGAACAAACTGGGGTTAAACGGAAACGCTCTTTGATGTCTTGTAAACAATAGTGAGATTTTGGGGGGGTGGGCTCGATTGGGGGTGTAGTTTTTGGTAGGGGTTTACATTCTGCTCAATAAGCAACGTGATTGACATGCTGGGAACTAAAAAAAACAAACCAAAAAAAGCACAAGATAAACAACATTCAAAACCCACAAACAATTTTCTAAAAATAAAGAAAAACCACACATACACAAAGACTCTGAAAAAACGCACCTTCATCCCCAAGACTGAAGAACTCGGGCAAAAAAACAAGACAAAAAACAAGCAACTGGCTATTTGTCTGCAAACATGTTTGTTTTACCAACCAGGGTGAGTGTGAGCCATACATGTAAGCCATCTTGTCTGCACAGTGTAACAGCAACAACCATTGCACCTGACTAGACATACCATACACAGCTGTGTTCAATGCGACAGCGTGGGAAAATATTAGTTTCGGATAATATTGCCATCAGGATACAGAAGCAGCTCTCACACACAGACAAGCAGGCAGCCTATGTGTTGGGTCAGGAAAGCTTTTCAAAACCACTAAAACTAACATTTTATGGGAGTTTTATTATAAAAAAAAAAATGTCTGATTTGCTTTATATTCTTTCTTCCCCCCACCACAGTGCCTGTTAATATCTGACTTTTTTTTTTTTTTGGTTTATTCTAAGGTTTAAGTCTCATAGCTGTCTGCTTGGGCCCCGACAGGAAACGGCAAAACGCCTCCACACACATGAACAATACGAGGAAGTACGCTAACAATTAAAATCCCTGACAATCCCCATGTTGATTCCACGCTGGAAAAACAATAACTGTGACTTTAATGGTGCCAATTGTCTAATTAACCCCTTAACGTTTCATAAACTAACAAACTGTCACACTGAAATCCTATGTGGGAAATTTATCTTCCTATGGGTTGTAATAAAATTCCAATCTATTTAAAAACACCACCTTAAATGAACAGTGACAGGGCTCATGCAAAACCAAATAAGGTAAGATATTTTGGCGCCACCTGGTGAGTACGGCTGGTAGAGCACCAATATGGGAGGAAAGGGGCAGACGGGCTTGACGGATATGCTTGGAGTCCTCTCAGTGGCTAAGACAACTCTTCAGGCTGTGAAGATCAGATGAGAAGCGAAGAGCTGAAAGACCCGTGTACTTATGCTTTATGACGGTTTAAAAAAAAAAACAGATTCCCAAATCAAGAAATTAAAAACAATCCAGCAAAAGAAAAAATGACGACACTTATAATTGTTTTACTTGTGAATGACATCTCTCTTTCAACCATATATAACTATGTGGCTTTGCCCAACGAGTTTTTTTTTTTCACTGAAAAAAGGCATTTTCTTGGTTAAAAAATTTTCTGATATAATTGTGTAGTAAAGCAATGAATAATAATCCTCTGTTTAATCTTTAAATAAATCCTTAATATCTATTCTGCTACATCTGAGGGGCTGTATGGTGGTGGGCCTGCAGCAGGCCCGAATAATCCAGAATTGGTATCAGCCAGCCTGTTGCGCTGAGGTGACTCTCATCCAGGCGAGCTGACTGAATCTACAGATGAGTCTTTCAAATACTGACAGAACTGTGTACACAATTTGGCCCATTGGATACGAGAGGGGAAAAGTGCTGCCCATAAGTGAACTGTACATAAAAAGATAATTTTTTATTTCTTTTCTTTTTTTTCTCTCTTTACATGTAACTGAGTGATATTACAGTACATAGGTTATTTACAACTGTGCAGTAATGTGTGGCAAAATAAATTATCTAGAAGGCAGCAAGAATACATTGGTTAACGAATATAAAAACTGTACATAATTTACGGAATACAACTTTTTTTCAGTTTTATTTTGTTGTTTTTTTTCCATTAAACTAATATTGGCTCTGTAGTGTTTCAAGTCACTTCCTCAGAAACAATGAAATGCCCAAGTAAAGAAATAGACAAAAACAAACAATATTTCTCTTTTCCTGCCAAACCACAATATCTCAACAGTCTCTTTGAGAATCAACATTCGTTAGGTTTGTTTGTTCTGGTTGTCCTGTGGTGTTTTTGCAGTCCATGGCGGTCTGGTGTGTTCGTGTCGGAGCAAGCGGACCCACTGAAAGACACTCCGGACTGTCCTCAGGGATCTGCGCTCTGCTGTTCGGTTTAGCCAGGATAAGAGGCTGCAAGGTCAGTCTTCCTCTCAGACTCTGGGCACTGGCATGCTCACACATCGTTACGCTGCTTCAGCTTTCTTACTCTATCGCTTAGCTGTTCTGCAGAGTGGGGAAAAACCACCAGTAGCTGGCTGTAGCTTCCTGGAGCTGTTGAAGATCCATGTGAAGTGCTGGGGCTCCTTTTCCTCCATCTGGGTCAGTGCTGATCTCAGTCTGGATCTCCTGCCCACCGAGAGTGCTGCGTCAACAGAGGAAGGTCCTCCTCGGGTCTCCCTCTGGATGGGCACCAGGCTGCTGGGAGAGCTCCTCTCTGATACATTCTCCCAGTGGTGATGGGTATTGAATCAGGGGGAAAAAACAAAACAGAAAATAAATCTCTGTCCCCCCCCTCTCACCATAACTGAGCACTAAGGAGATGTGTCCCGGTGTCAGAGCCTCAAAGCAAAAACTGTTTCTGCTTCTCACACTGATCAAACTAAAGCGTAAAAACTTAGAGGATGAAAGTGCAAGTTGTGTATTTTTCTTTTCCTCCAGTAAAAAGTTTCCGTCTTCATGGAAGGGAATCAGAAGCAAGTTTCTTAACTTTACCCCTTTTCTAAAGAATATAGTTTTTCCTGTAGAAACTCCTCTTTCTAACTTGATAGCCCTTTCCATTCGTTCGCTTCGACGAAGTCTCTTAAAGAAGTGACTCGGATGGAATCGTGTCTCGATCTCAGCGCACTGGTGTGTCACACAGGCAGGAGGACGAAGTCGTCGTTGACGTCCACCATCGGTACGTAGAAGGACGGCACTTCGTTGACACAGAGGGATTTGTGCCCGGCAGGATCCAGCTCCTGAACCTTTAACTGCCACTCCATCCTCTGCACCGCGTTGAGGGCTGCCGCCTCGTGCTGCTGGCGCATCAACAGACATGTCTGAGGAGGGAAAGCAGAGCAGAAACCTTATTAGGTTTGCACATGAAAAAAGCAGTGCCTTTGCATACAAATTAGAGTATCAAAGTAAATTTATTGCAGTAGTTTCGCTCAAAAAGTGAAACTCATTTATTCTATGCACTCACTATGTAGAGTAGAGTGATATAGTTCAAGTGTTTAAGTAATTTAAAAAAAAGGCTTACATTGACGCAACCCCAAAACTCAACTTTTCAGAAAAGGTCAATTTAACACAAAGGTGATAATGTGCTTTTAATGCAGAAATGTCATGTACTATACAGTACATCCATATTGCTGGTTAGCCTGTTTTCTAAATGTTTCCCTCCACTGAACTTAATTTGCAAACTGTGTTAATAGCAGTATGACGGACAACTGTTAAGGTGAGCATTGTTCTTCATGATTGTGTAGGTCAGGGGTCGGCAACCAGTGGCTCTGGAGCCACAAGTGGCTCTTTAGCGCCGCCCTAGTGGCTCTCTGGAGCTTTTTC
>CAEGAG010166546.1:0-111485 GCA_903067065.1 Brachyrhaphis terrabensis | reverse complement strand
TTATTCACCATTAAATCCAACATCTTTACTGCTACCTGGGTCTCCAGCGTTTTGCCTCACCTCCACCACACCACTTTGTGACACCTCCCTTCTGTGGATAATTTATACTAAAACTAAAACCAGCAGAGTTGCAAATCTGACATTTCAAACAGTCTTTAGCATCTTCTATTTAATATCAGAGTGGCATGGCGTATCAAAACAGCAGCTTCCATCTGTATTACTTAGAGAAACCTTTCCTCTAGGATTCTCAAAAACCTCCCAACATTTCCAAATGTCTAACCTTGCGCCCACCTGCAGTCACAACTACAACACTGAGGAGGGTTGCTGCTTCGTGCTTAGCTATGTTGAATTTGCTGATCTTTACTGGTCAGGAATGTTGAGTTTCTGACTGGCCACTCTCCAGTTAGGGCAGATCAGGCTGAAAAATTTCAGATTACAGCCATCAGTCAATTCCTCGGTTCGAAGATTATTTGTTTTGTTTTTTTTTGTCTAGATTTCTAGATGTCTTTAGTCAAAACAAAAGAGCAAGGTTTACTAGCAAGCTGAAAGAGTTTTACCTTCAGAAACATGCAAAGAAAAAGAAACACAAAGTAAATCAGAAAATTGTCAGAGGATTTTATAGATTGCAGATTGGGGGGAGGGGAGAGGTGGAGAGGCAACGAGACAGATCAGAATTAATCCTCTTTACTCTTTGTTTGGTAATCTGATTTAGTCAGATTTTTCTGCTTCTATCTCTGGTTGTGGTTACTGATGCTGTCCCTGGACTGACCACAGCGATTTTCACCTTCAGTGCCCCCTCCACTCTCACCCATGTCCCCTCCTCGTCCCCTTCTATGTTGATGTTTTAGCGGGACATATAAACAAAATGGGGGTAAACATAAATCCCTCGCTGTGTTTGCCAAATCCTGCTATGTGACTGCGTGCAAACTATATTCCGTTGAAGAGAAGTACTACACGGCTGTCCCTGCTCCACATAAATGACCTACTTTACACATTAACACACTTTTACATGACAGCGAGATCCAAGGGAGCTTCATATTTTCTGTCTAGCTTTAAAGTGCAATATGACTCCTGTTCAATTCTTAGAAGCCGCGGCATTTTTAGAAGCCTCATGTCATGTTTGAGGAGATCACAGAGACAGCAAAGCTGACTCGAGTTCTGTTAAGCCACAGTAGGGAAAACGTGCCCATAATGTGCAGAACGCTCGCGAGCAGAATTGTACTTTTGTCGTGCAAGTGCGTTAAAGGGAGATGAAGCCTAGACAGAGGCCCACCTAAGGTGCTCTCGGCTCAGGCAGAGCTATTTCCAGACCAGCAGCCCCTCCCGTCCCTGCACCTCCAACCTCTGGTGGGGGAAACCACACCACTGCTCAGGCCCAAGTCACAGACACGACTCAAGAATGGATCCATTATTCACACAGACACACATACCATACTCAGGGGACTGGCACACACGGCTGGGATGTGGTAGCGCTGAACGAATGCTCACTTTTACTTAACTTCACTTAACTAAAATGCCCCAGCAAGTCACATAATGAGATTTGAGTTTGTTTGGGCCGTTTTTTTTTTTTGTTTTTTTTAAAACAACGCACTACTCAGCTTTTTGTGCCATTAAAAATGTCAGGCGTACCCTCTGTGATTTGAGAACACAGAGTAACTGAAACAGCCTGGAGCAGAATAGATTTGCTTCTCTGTGAATGAAACGTAGAGTAGAAATGCACCGATCAGGTCGATTTCTGAGTTTCCCCAATTCTGACCAATTCCTCTGTTTTCAAAAAAGTGATAACAACATAGAAGAGCAAAAAATATCTTAATAAAATTAAGAAAGGAAGAGAGTTATGTATGTGAGTATATGTTCCCATATGATCGAAAATTAGTTTTTGGTCAGATGTACTTAATGAAAAATGGGGAGAAAAAAATCAGATTTTTTGACCAATCAAGGGCCATTTCCGATCTCTTGCTGGTTGATTTGTGCATCTCTATTGTAAACAGTGCACAGATATGGAAAAAACCAAAAAACGACAGTCTAAGAGTGATAAAAGTGAACACATTGTACGAAGTTTAGAGAACGCTTGACGGCACAACACAACTCCACGAAACTTGACATGGATGAATATGTAAGTGCTCTCCCTCTCTGTCTCATACACTGACACGCACGCATTCACAAAGAGCCCAGATTGCATTCGAGTTTTGCTCATGGACCATGATAAGAAAATGTGGTAAATGCATAATCTGATATGCATGACTGGAGGTTTCTCTCTGCCTTTCTTTCCCTCTTGGAAATCGCAGGTTGCATCCATAATTTACACCAGCCTCCGTCTGTTTCTCTCTCTTCCACGCGGCTCCCTCCCTGTTTTTCTTTCCTCTCCATCTCCCCTTCTCTCTCCTGGCAATCTGGCTTTTGCAGCTTTGCTCATTAGCATACTGCAAAATGTGCAGATGCCACCAAAAATTATTCACCTTCCAGCGCTCTGATGCTGTTTCACATGTACACAAACTACACCGTCGACATTTTGCACAACTATCCCCAACAAAGGCGACAAGATTAGATCTCCTTTTCTTTTAATGTGTCTCAGAAATAACATGAGATCCTTTGGTCTGCTGTCTGTTGTTTCCTTGGAGCCTCACTCAACCCAATTACATCATCCATCATGGTGGTCAAAGGTTTTCGAACCTGCAATGATGACTGTCATGGGTTTAAATAGACACTTAGAATTTATGGAGTCCAAGGGATAGGCAAATGCATAATACTCATGCTGTTCAAAGGCTAATTGAACACAATATTCATGAATGTTTTTGCATGAAATTGATCCTGCAAATTGTGGAGCACGAAGCTACTGGTGAAATCAAGATAAAATTTGTCCTTCTTCAAATAATATTGTTGATGAAGGCAGGTCATTGGTAATACGTGCTAAGTTCACATTGGCTCAGCACTGCTCGGTTCATTGCAGTTTACAGTGCAAAAGTATTCCTACCCTTTGAATCTTTTTTTGCATTTGGTAATGTTGAAACCACAAACCTCAAAGTGTTTTATTAGCATTTTATGTGACAGACCACTACAAATCAGTGCATGCTTGTGAAGTGGGAAGAAAAAAAAAAAACATGTGGTTTTCGAATTCGCTTGCAAATAAAAATCTGAAAGGTGTGAAGTCAATTTTTACTCAGTCCATGTTAGCGAGTGCTTGCAACCACCCCTTGCTGCAATCACATGGTCCATTTTGTCTTTGCAAAATAGAATAAATGCAGTCAAATTGGGTGATATTCTGAGAACACCAATGTTCAAGTCATGCCACAGATTGTTGGTTTACTTCTTGACTTTGACTGGGCCATTCTAATGCATGCATTCAAGCCATTTTACTGCAGCCTTGATTAATTTGATTAGAGTTTGTGCTGCTGGACGGTGAACTTAAAAGGTTTTCTTACTAGGAAACCTGGTATTTAGCTTCATTCAGCTTCCCAGCAAGACAAAAACTTCAGTTTAGGTCTTGTCTGACCAAAAACCTTCCATACACAAGTTTGCTGTGTGTCCTACATTGTTTGGTGCAAACTGCAAAGCTTTCCTTCAGCAATATTTTTACTTCTATATAAAAGAAAATTTGTGCATTGCACATATCGGCTACTCTTTTGACAGATTCTCCAACCTCCTCATAGCATCTCTCCAGAGCTGCTATGAACCTCTTGGTTGCTTCTCTGACTAAACATCTCCTTGACTGTCAGCTTAGGTAGATGACTTGGTAAGTCTCAGTCAGCTTGCAGTTGTGCAATTTTAGACAAAGCTAAAATTTTTCTAAGAATGTTGAATTTTGCATCGGTAACCCTCATTTTCCTCAATAGTCTCATTCTGTTCTACCATCACAATGTCTCCATCAATCACCCTGAGCTTTCTGATTAGGATCAGGAGGATCTATATCAGTTGTCTGCAACTGATATAGACAGTACGAGTCTGCATAGGTGACCAAATAGATTATTAGAAAGCAGAGTTTCAATCTTTTCCATCTGAAATTCTATTGCATCAATGCGATCCATAGAAGCTGTGATGTTGCACACACTGACATTTCAATAAGGACTGTGATTTAATGTATTGTTCAGCTCTGAGATGTTCAAAGCTTGTGGAGACTGTTTTACAACCCAACCCTGCTTTAAACCTCCCCGATCTATCTTGATGTTTATTCACAACTGTTCTCTAAAACACTTCTGAGGTCATCACAGAGCTGTAATTATCCTGAGACTAATCAACACACAAGCGTGCTAGATGTACTTACCAGGCACTAGATTTTATTCAAGCAAAACCCCATTCACAATTAAGCACTTCCTTTTTTTAGGTTGTCACATACAATGCTCATTAAATTTGCTCATTAATTAAGTTTGTGGTTGTACTGTGAGAAACAGTGAAGTAGCTTAAGAGGAATCAATTTTTGTGCAAGTCACTGCATAAGATAGGGGTCTTTCTATAGACATAAGCCACAAAACCCACATCAGCAGTAAGAACTGTTTGCTATTCTCAGAGACTGAAACTGTCCAAGTGACAGGCGCAAGTTGTCTAACAGTCCAAAGCGGAAACACAATGACATAAATATACACATATCCATATTTACAGTAATATAATATGAAAATTGTCAATAGTTGCACAATGGTTGGGGCAGAAACAACTGCTTTTCTTTGCAAATGACTGGATATTCAGAGAAAACTCTTTATGTTCTTTAGCTCATTAGAAACAAAGCCTGTTTTCACACTCTCCTCTGCTTTACTGTACAACCTGAACAAAGTGAACAACGTTTTCCCGGGAAAAAACCTATACATGTTTAAAGAGGCAAGCGTGACACAACAAAAATCTAAATCGAAACTGCTGCTTCTTATCTCGCATTTCAGATCAAGCAGTCATATCGACATCGCAGCTCACACCAAGGCACTCGGACAAAGACAGAGGGGATGAATCAGGAGTCTTACCGATTCGGATGAGGAGGCTTCTGTATTTGCTGTTAGGCAAAATCGGCTTCTTAAACTTCATCAATCATAGAGCGAGTCTGAAACCAAAACAAAACACAATGCAACAAAGGTGAGCGAGTGTTACGATGCAAAATGTGGTTTTTAAGTAATAGGAATACATGGAATAGCTGGTGTCATTTATTAGGATGGAATAAAGCACCCTGCTGTTCATCTGACAAATTGGAGGCAGAGACCTGGGGAGCTAAAGAGAATATGTATCCACAATTCTGTCAGGTGTTAAACATAAAATACCTAAACGACAAACACAAGACAATTCCGTGCAGAAGCAGCTGTCTTTGAACTCTCCAGGCTCTAATCAAGGAGCAACTATTCTTTTCTTTTGCTTCTGGCTATTTTGTAACAGAGATGTGTAGATTTTCTTACAGGACCTATTAACACACCACTGCATACTTCACAGAGCTGCATCCTTAGCTCACCTAAGCCTATGTTTAAAACTTGATGACACAGTTTTTCAGCATGTGAACAGATGAAAAAAAAATTGAATTGAAACAAAACATTACCCAACATTTAATTACTATTAACACCAGTTTGCAAGCTAAAAGTGTATCCACGATTTCCCCCATATCTGAATCAAATTAAATTAGTCATGTGAGTTTAATTAACTAAATACAATCTGATGCTGCAATTTCACACTTGGCTATGGGGAACAGAGGACGGTGCTTGAATATGGAGAAAGAAAGGATGGCAAACCTCTAGTCGGTATGATGCTATGTGGGAGGCTTGGAAGTTGAAGACTGCCACAGTTTGATGAACAGATAAATCATTAAATGATTACTTAACCCTCAAGCCTGAGAGAAATAATACTTGCCAGATTATTAGAAAAACTGATACTTTTAACAAATGATTTTTTCCCTTTGCATTATAATTTTCAGTCTTGTCATTATCATAAATAAATTAATAAATTAATCATCGTGAATGATATGTATCAGCTATCTTGTTATTTACTTCTTACACTGTGTGTAAATTCTGAGACTGTTATCTTTTTTGTACCGACTGATGGCATTTTCTCAAATTTCGTTGTTCTTGTGACAATGACAATAAAGATTTATCTTATCTTATCTTATAAACAACGATATTTACTCTTTAAGCAAATGGGCACTTTTGCACTTTTATAAACATATTTATTCGGCACAGCAGGTTCTCGAGGAAGTGGAGGGCTCAGAAGTTTTCAGGGGTTAATTGTCTCTATAATTTATTACTTATGTATATACAGTTAGATATTTAAGTCCATTTTGAAAACAATAGCACATGTATTTTTTATAATTATTTTATAGCCAGTTGCTGCGGCAATTAATTTCATCTGCCAACTCTCTCCATTGACATTACTGTGTAAGCATAACAATTGCTATAGCAATAGTAATATATAATTGGTCTGAAGATGACTTTTTTTGAAGCTGATCAGACATTAAGGTCAATATAAGGAGGCACGTTGCCAGTATACATTATTTCATGGTGCACTGAAGCTTAAGAGCCAATAAAAAATAAAAGTAGAGCTGAGATTATTCTGTTTTAGGCACATCCTTCTTTCTACTGTGGCTTAATTTTTACTGTGATTTTATTGGAAATGACTGTGCAATAATATTTTGAGATGATATACACATTATCAATTATATTTAATCAGAAATCGTATGAGAAAAAAGCAAATATATATATATAAATATAATATTCCTAATTCACGGGTGAGTGCCGATAGTCGAGAGGTTAATGCTCCCGGCTGGCAGCAAGGCGTCCCGGGTTCGATTCCCGGCTCCGACCACACCGCATTTCGTTGCTTGTGACAGTGCGATGACAATATAGTTGAATTATTATTAATAGTGTATTTGTGCAGGAAAAAATTAATCCTATAATCTATTTACAGATCCACTAAAAAACTTTTTTTATTTATTTATTTATTCATGGTTTAGTTTTAGCTATGTTGTAAGCAAAAAACGTATTATGATTTATTTTATTACATTGTGGCACCTTTGGCGCCACAAATATTACTAAAAGCGACATTACCTGAATGACTCAGGATGCTCCTAATCGGGGTTTACACACTGGGAGGTTACCTTAATGTGTGAAGAAACAAAAACACTCCTCTCACATCATTATTCACTGCTGGTGTCAGTCACTGAACCCTAACTAATACAGGTAACACCCTTTATATTTTCTGGAACCAGCTAATTATTGCTACTAAAGGCAACAGAAGTGAAGCTCAGAGGATTAAAATAGAAACAAAAACAAGGACAAATAAGAAACAAAACTCAAAAATTCACACGTTTATGGCAAAAACAAGGTGAACATGATCGTGTTTCGGGTCTCTAATGAAAATGGCTTATAAAAAAAGCTTCTGCTCAGTTTAAAAATAATGAATACATGCTTGAGAAAAATATTCCAAACAGTAAAATATTGTAGGCACTTATCTAAGGAAGGGTCATCCTTCTGTAGTGAATCAATAATGCTCACCAAGACTGAAATGCATTAACCACAGGACCGACTGTGTGTTCTTGTATTCATCTGAGCCAAGTAATTTCTACCGTCTTTGTTTGACTGAGAAGTTCTAAAGCACAATTTCCAATGCTGGTATTATTTCCCCATTCATACAAAGGCTCCATCATGGTGCTAAATGAGCTGCAGTGGGTGATATAACAGAAAAGAGAAAAAAAAACACACACACACACACGGTAATTTACTGATCCTCTGTAATGAAACACGAAGCCAGCCAGGCATGTTTTCTCACTCTCACCGAGAAAAAATACGACTGCTGAGATCTACAGCGCCTCAGAAAAAAATGCTGTCACACCGCCTAAAGAGAAAAGGCAGAATTATAAGATAGAAAAAAAAACAAAAAAACAAATGGAGCCATTGATTCACTACTTGTTTATTTACAAGCCTCTCTGGAGAAGAGATAAATTCCCCTGTTGAGGCTCTGTTTCCCCATCACACAACACGACAGGATGCATGAGAAGAGGGGCGAGCGGGCCGCGAGCGCAAATGTGAGCACGCTAACACAAACGTCTCGCATCTGGATTAATCTCCAATGGGCGTCATCGCAGATGCCATTAAATGTAGCAGAAGGCGAGAATCATTCAAGAGAGAGAGAGAGCGGGAGAGACTGCCATCTGAATAATTTATTCCGAGGCTCATCTTGTCTCGCACCGGGGGGATTTCTGCTTTCAATTTACACCGTTTTCCTCCCCATATTCGAATCAGGAAGCAGATTTGTTGTGATTGGCACACGGAAGGTCACCGTTCGCAATCTAGTGTTTTTGGTGCTGCCCTCGGTGGGGTTGGTAGGCCGGGTCTATTAGCACGCTAGGAAGAGGCACCGCATGTGTTTTTTCCCTTTTCTTTTTTTTTTTGTCCGCCTTTGTTTACATGCTCGGTGATGCTGGAGAATAAGGCCCGTGGTGCATGGAGACATCAGTGTGTCTGAGCTTATTAGACGAGCTTTCCAAGGACACAGGAGGATCTAGAAATTACACTGGCTGAGGGGGGAAAAAACACTATAGCTAATCATAGCAGGAGGATGTTAGGAATGCAGACGCCAAAGCGATGAGCGAGGGAGGGGGACAGAAAGGACAAGACAGAAAGGGAAGGACAGAAGGGAAGATGGAGGAGTTGGGAATGAGAGCATGAGAGGAGGAGGAGGTAAAAGTGGGAGAGCGCAAAATGAAGCCATGGCTCTTATGCCTGTCCTCATGATGTGTGTCACAAAGGGACTGAGAAAAGGACACAGAACAGTTCACGGAGGCTCAGGTCAACTGTGACAGAATGAGCTGCCATTAACCAGACAAGTAGAAGGAGAACTCTATCTGAGTGACAAACTGTAGCTGAAATCTGCAGCCTTCAATGCGGCTCGAGGGATCTGCTTTGTTTTGTGCCGGTGTTATACAACTCCTCTGGGAAAGGATCAGTCTATTCCGCCGCGAACTCAACCCGAGAGACGCACGCGTATTGGGAAGGAGGGTATGGACTGTGAACGTCCTCTGAAATGTAATCGAAACTTTAAAAAATGGATTATTGAGTAGCTTGAGTCGGTGTGCTTAGCAAGCAAACTGCCCCTGGAGGAGTCAATTGGTGTGAGCTAGCTAGCGCCGGTTGACAAGACTTGGCTGTTTCTGGCCTCGCAGGCATGAATGGCCCTGCAGCGGGCAGGCACAGCACAGCGGTTCAACAAGGCCTCTTTAACCAGCAGAATGACAGGCAAGCAGACGGGCGGCCAGCCAGACACAGACATGCAGCTCTGGCTGCTGCGCCGGTGCCAAATCAGTTCCACCACATGATGCAAGTGAAAGAGACTGGGAGAGGACAGTCTAAGTATATAAGTGTCTCCACAGTTAGGTCACCAGACTGTATATATATTTTTTATCTTGTTTTCCATGTATCCCACCCTCCATACGGCACCAGTTTTTCACCATTGTCTGCCAGCTCTCTTACGTACGCGCTTTCTGTTTCTGTGGAGAGTATACGAATGACTTGTGCCTTGTTAAACTTTAAATGTAGGAGTCCACGGCCTCAGGCGCTGCATCAGTGCCTCTGCGCGCTCTCCGCCTTGTGGAAATCTCCGTGCAAACTGAAGGGAAACTCGGCACCACTATGACACAGCATGCAGGAATGCACCAGCGGATGTGGTTCGCTCTCTCTCTCTCCTTAACTTCTCAGTCAGCCCTCCTCCCCCCTCTCACTGTGGGCAGGTCCATATGCACCCAGTAATTATCAAGGTTATTTTCTCCAGAGGACCAAATCCCTGTTTATGGGCATAAGCGTGTGTCACCAGGGCCTTGGCTGTCAACCCCACAGGATGCTGACTCTAGTGGACAAGCCCTGGAGAGAAATCTCTGCTTCTCACACAACGGAGCTGCTTCTTTTCTGTCTTTTTTTTTTTTCATTTTGCACACACACACTAAAAGAAAACATTTGTAATTCTCGGTCGTTGTGCTATGACCTCAACTAAGACATCAAAAATGATGTTCCTAAAGAGCCTCAAACCTTGGATTTATCCTTGAAAACCCTCAACTAATGAAAAGATACTGGCTCAGAATGGGGGATATAAATCCTTTGACAGCATATTAAAAAAATTAACTGTAATAAACAGATTTTATATACTATGCCTTGCAAAAGCATTCATGGACTTCAAACTTTCCACATTTCATCACGTTGCAGCTGAACAAATGTAAGGCATTATGGGGGATTTTGTGAGGCAGACCAATAAGGAGAGAAAAATACTAGATGGTTTTCAAAGGTTTTTATAACAGAACTCATATTTATGTTCACTATTTGTATTTGACCCCCATTCCCTCTGATGCACTCAAATACAACCAGTACAACTAAATAAATGCCTTTAGGAGTCATCTAAAGGACATCATGAAGACCAAGAAAAGAACAGATTTATTTCTACTAAGAATCAATTACAGATATCTGAATTCCACTGTGATTAATTGAATTCTGAATTCAATGGTTTGCTCTGCATTTTATTTTGGGGTGTCAGATTAACTACCAATGCACACCACACTTCACCAGCCACCAGCTTTACACATCCACTGACTGGAATATTTGTGACTTTAACATGAAAAATTTGAACATCTTGAAGAGGAGTGAATCGTCTTGCAAGGCAGTTTACGTAAACTCTTTAGTTCCTGCAGTCGTGAGAGCAAAGAGCACATGTTTATGTTGGCTGGAATGAACTCTAAAAAGGACATTAAGTTTTTTTTTTTTTGGTTTTTTTTTACTATCAGAAGTTCAATTCATTCCCCCCCAACCCCCAGTAAGAGATTCCCTGGAGAATTGGGATCCAGGCTACAGCACACATTTCCTTTTTGGCAATGGTTTATGAGGAAGCGAAGACTGGGAACAGCCAGTGGTTAACAAGGCCTGTAAAAATCACTAACCAACACAACAAGGTAGGCATTATACCTGTTAATTAGAGGCAAACAGGAGGCAACTTTGTTTTGTGAATGGGACACAGCGTAAGCTTGTTCTCATGGTACATTTGGCTTGTGAGCAAACAAGAGCCCGGAGCAACCTGAATTGCGAGCTCAAGAGTATATTTGCATGCAACAAACTGTTAGCTGGGGTCAGTAGTGCACACACACGCACACACACACACACATACTGAGAAACTGGCTGCTCTCCTCACACAAAAGCTGCTTCCTCTTTGTTTCATCACGCAGGCTGGGCTTTGTTGGTGTGCGGAAATACCTCCAGAGGGAATGAAAATACTGGCAAGTTCCTGCAGCTCTTTCTGGAGCAAAACACGGGCAGCAAGGTTGGTCCTGCAGCTGCAAGATCACTCACAACAAGCATGCATGCCAAGTGCCTGTGTAGGCTCGGAGCTCCAGTTACGCAAGGAGATAACCGTGTTAACCTAAAGAACATAAACACTGGGGTGTAGTTACAGGGCTATCAGGGAACTAGAAGAGCCAACACTGACAGAGCAGAAACTGAAGCTGGACTAATGCTGTCAAGGAGGCTGCAAAATTACTATCAACGTCACTGCTAAGAAATTAGCCTGAGAAGAACTCGCCGACTTCACTTCTTGGATTTACTGACTTCTTGCCAGAATTTGGTAAATGAGTTCAAAGAAAGGACAGTAGAAGTCGAGATGTTTCAGGAATAGTAAATCACACTAAGCTGCATGTACTTGGGGACTCTGCTACTAATTTATCCAACACTGGGGAGCACACATTCACCCAACCTCAACAAAACTGGGACGCCAGAAAAAACATACATTGAGTCCAAAAGAACCTTCACTGTACCCAACTCCACCACTTCGCAGCCCAGTACCACGCTTTTCTCTTTTCATATTCCATTACCTCACTCCGCGGACATCCATACAAGCGAAAAACACGTGCTTGTAATCAGACGACAGCATTCCCCACTGATGACTAAAAATCAAAGACTTAACGATCTGCACTTAAGGCAAATATACGACATATTTAGTAAGATTTCCAAACCTACAAGCAGGAGAAACAGAAAAATTTGGTCGTCTGTTGTGGAGGTAAAGATGGTAAGTGATGAAAAGGCACATTTTTGGAAGTATTTCAGTCCAACTCTTAACACAGATGGATTTTTAGCTTTGCAGTCTCACTTTGCTACCTACGCTCGTGTTCCATTGACCCAGGAAATTAAAAAGGACTTGCTATTTTCGTCAAAAACTTTATGTCAATTGCACCTCCTACATAAGTCTGAGGGGCTACAATATCTTTTCAGTACGGCTACTACATGTTTGTTGGGAAAAATCTTACTTCTAAACTGTGTGGAAGTCAAATGTACAGCCTATTTCAGAATCTCCAACACATAGTTGAAAGTTTGAACATATCAGTAAAAATCTGAGAAAGATCATGGGAAAAACGTTTCCAGACAGGAAGTGCATACAGGGGCTGAGCCGCTTTGACAACAAAAGGCTTCTAGCGCTACATTTTGCACAATTTATGAAGTCTCTTTTTTATTTTTTTGGGTGTAAATGCTGCATTACCATGCCTGTTTTAAGTCTGAACAAGACAAAGCACTTCGCAAAAGGCAAAGATCCAGCAAAGCACAAACACACCACCTCGTTCTTAGCAGTGGCTGCTAAGAAAGATGCAGCCAGAGCGAGTCTGGAGATCAGCACCATCCTTTATAGGACACCTATAATACACATATTTATATCAATCTGTGGTAAATACTGATGTAGTGCTGTGTAATTGCAGATTTTGCTTGGCTGTACAGTACCAATCAGCCTGTTAGGTGACACCAAGATGAAGATTAGTCATTATCAGGGCACCGCTTGAGGCCAGAGTTGCAGATAAGTATTCCTTGACTCAAATGTGCTCAGCAGGTTGTTTCGTTCCTGCCCTACCTAACAAGGATTGTCATTATACCAGCCCCTGTGGTTATCAGAGAGTGGGAAGGGGGTGGGTGTGAGAGTCCTGGGATGAAAGGATCTAATGTTTGAGGGTGATGCATTGTGGCTATCAGCTGCTACTTGTTAACCAACTAACAGCTGATTGAACTGTGTTCGATTGTCTGTTTTCAAATTAAGTTTCCTTTTACTTTTATTTTTTTACAGTATTTTACAGAGTTCTAATTAGGGGATATAAATCATCTATAGACTCCTGTTATAATGTTCTTGTGATGCAAAAAAAATCAAAGACCTAGATAAATATAGAGATTTTTTCCAAGACAGGGTCTTACAAGGAGGCTAATACTACTGCTAAAGAAGTTGTAGAATATTGTGTATAATTGGACATGTAAAAACAGTCCACTGAACTCTATGCATATCTAGACAACAAAGTGATTTGAAAGACAGAAGATTTTTCCTTCAAAGAAAACATGTGTCTCTTTGTGGGAGAACAAGTAATAGTCTGATGAAACCACAGTAAAGGTTTGGCTACAGTAAGATAAGTAAGTTTGACACGAAAACAACATGGCACAAGTAAGCAGTGCAATATCCTGATTCCCCCAAAGTGCTAATTTTTTCAGCAGAAACACTTTACCTTTCGACTAAACAGCTGAGTAAAACAGCACTGAGCAGATTATCAGGGGGAAAGCAGATTCTAGATGTACTGACAGAGGGGAAGAGCTTTCAAGACAGCTGCTTGAGTTTCTTTCTATGTCACTCTCACTCAAACACGCACACACACACACACACCCTGAACTCCCTCTCTCCTTTTTAGCCAGTGACAGCAGGCACCCAGCGATGACACGAGGAGTGTCTCTGGCAGCCTGTAAGGCAGCACTAAACAGACAGAAATATCTGTTCAGACAGACGGACAGACCGTCACCCAGTAAGACATGCATGCAGCTGTCACGGAGCGTACTGCACCTCTTCTCGCTTGATTTTTTTTTTCTTATTTTAACTCTTCTCTCAACACCGAACACAGTTTTAGTCATTCTTCTTCCTGTTATATTGATTTTCCACTCCTACATTTACGAGACAGCGCTGAACATGGTTTATCTTATGGCTGGAGAGAATTTGGACTGAGTTTCAGTGTCATGACCCTGACATTTGAACATACGAGCCATCCTGCAGCTAATCAACATCTTTGCTGCTTTCATTTGTTTATTCATCTCTTACTTTCCTTTCAGGAGAGTCTGTTCTCAATTTCTCCGGATGTTTAGCCTTTTCGTTCTCAGGAACAGCCGTTCCCAATTAGGAGGGTCAGAGAGCGGAATAACTCATTCACTGGTATCTGACTTTGGAAGATCCACAGCAATAAGAAACTTCTGCTATAAAACTGCCAGGTCTAAAACTTGTGCACAGAATGTGTTTGCATATGCATCTGTGTACATAAATCTGCACTGTGACAACAGGTTGTCAGGAGACTCCGACATCGATGTTTTACAACATGCAATTATGACAAACCTGTTTATGTTGTGATCGATGTAAAAGTGCAGTTTATAAACATTCATCTGAAAATATAAGGTATTGAAACAATGAAAAATTTCTCCTGATCAGTCAGGCGCACCCATGCACCAAAATCTGCACCCTATGAGAGAGAGCTGCTTTAATGGCTTTGTTTCAATGGCTCCCCCTGCATGCTGCAGAAGCTGGCGGCTGCAGTTTACAAGGCACATCTGCAGGTATTGCATTTCAAGCAGAGAAACTCAAGCTGTGAGAAAGAACATATACACAAACATTGTCACAGACGGAGGAGTATTCAGGTGGGTTGCTTCTTCATCTCTTGTAAAAAAAAAAAAAAAGAAAAAAAAAAAGACACTGCAGGTGTGAGCTTTTCTACATGGCACCAAGTCTGAAAACAATGGCACGACTGAGGAAGGTATGGTGACAATCTGTGTGTTGTTCAATAAAAATACTCACTTTAGTGTGAATTGATGGACAATATATGGTCAAGTGCACCATAGTGTGGATAAGACTGTAAAGAGAATGTGCTCATCAGTGAAGCCTCTCAGATAAGCACATCATACTGAGGCTGAGTGCAAATCACCAGCCCATAGACCTACAACTGTTTTGTGAATTTACAAAAATAAAGGTGAGTTTCTTACATCCTTTTGTAAAACCTAAATTAAATAAAAAGAAAAACAATTTACATACTTGGTGGTGAACTAACACTCTTTAGTGTGCATTTTAAAAATTAATTTTGAAATGTAGGAATTTCTAGAAGCAAAGCAGATTTTTTCATAAATGCTCAGACACAGCTGTGGTTCACTCTGGCTTCCAGCGAGACCGAGACTTTCAGCAGATAACAGTAAGGTTAATCAGAGTACAAAGAAGTTGCTTTGTTTATTCCTTTTCAGCATTCAACTCTGTACGTTATCAAACATGGTGGAAATATTCAAAGCCTTTTGGGAAGTATACAGTCAAAGCACAGACATTCCGACCTTGTAATTATGCTAGCTGCGCTAGCCATGTTAAATGCTTCCATGAGATAAAAAAAAAAAAAAAAAAAAAAAGCTAAAAATGCAAATTGGTAAATCCAATTTTTGTGTATCAAAGTATCAGTGACTTTGTAATATAAAAATATATGGGTCAGAGAGTCAGAAAGTCACATACAATTATTCGAAGAGAATTGGTTAAAATCAGTATTACGAAGAGCTTAACAAAGGCAGGGATTGAAAATCTTTGATAACAGTAGTTGTTGTGTCAAGCTTAGTGTACGCCAGTGTTTTCCTTTAGGTACAATTGTAGATTTTACTTAGAAAGCATTAAAAGATAACATTACTTACCATGAGTCCAACATTCTGCTGGATGCCAAAAGGATGCCTTCATGCAATTATATTCCCAACACAGACTCCTCAATAAGCAGCTCATACAGAGAAATTTTCACCATTTTAATTTGTAAGCTCTCACAATAATGTCTCTGAGAGAATCAGATCTATTTGTTACAGATGAGAGCGGAGTGGTGTGGAGGATCATGGGTACTATCTTTCCCAAATCAGGGAAAGAAAGAGCAATCAGCAAAGCTTCAGATGGCATCCAACAGATTTGAGCTCCTTTCTTCAAGCACCGTTATTGTGGCGCTCCCACACACTAGTGATGTGTTGCACGCATTTCTGAACATTTAAATATGTCACAGATGGCCAAAAACATGTCTAATTGAGAAACATATGCATCACACTTACAGAGAATAATAATTCCAACATGTGTGTCTTTTTATTCAGTTCTCATCGTTCATTCACCACGAGTTGCAGGAGACCGATGGTGGCATTTTCCTGTACAATTTGTGAAATTATGCAGATGATGACACTGTGTTTCTTTTGTTTACTGCTACCGGATCGGAGCGTTCATGAACGTTATTTTTCAACCTCACACTACAGCTACCACTCCTTCCTCTCCTCAACCTCCCGTCTTTCTCTCTCAGGGAGTCCTGCTTCGGCATTGGAGGAACGTCCTCGCATTATGAGAAGCCATTAATGAGTGTTTGGCGTGGCATGTTGTGATGCGCGGCATATTACAGCCATTCATCAGAGTCAGGAGACACTTGACAGGCGGACAGCCAACAGGTTGTGTAATCATATAACACAGCCATGTCAGGCCTGCCACGGCTCCGTGTCCCATTCAGGCCTCTAATGTTGTTTTCCTCTGGGTAATTGACAATGCCAGACATAGAGACCCAGTGATGGATCTCTATGTGGCCATCTTTGTGTGCCATAATGGACCCACTGGCACACAAAGATGGTGGCCGACTAGAATGATGTAATCTTCAAATATACAAGCATTTAGAAATATTCAGGATTTATGTCTCAGTCTTTTTCCCTTTCTTTTAGGTAACATTTATTAGGATGACTTTGTACCTCGCATTAACCCTCATATTATTCTAGCTCAGGGTATTTGCTTTTCAACAAAGGGTTTTGTAAGGAGCTAAAAAAAAAAACAAAGCACAATTACTTCTGCCACTTAATCAGTAGAATATTATGTTAGATTTTTTGCCATTTTTGTCTTTATAACAACCACACATACTGTAATATGCTTATGTTTGTTTGTTTTTTTACCATTGGGCTATCCCATCATTGTGGGTTTGCTTTTCTGGAACAAAGTTTGGCTTGTTGATGGTGCATGTTGCCCTCCAAAGGGCTCCCTTTTGTCCCTGACCCTGTGGTTTTTCCAGACAGAAACGTTATGGATAGTTATGGGAATAGAAAACTTTTGGTTAAGAAACCACAGGGTGTCATCCTTCCTTTTGCAGACAATGCAGTTCTGTTGGATGCAACACTCACTGGAACTATTCATGAGTCCGAATGAGAGTCAGTTCCTCTAAATCTGATGCCATGGATTCACAGGTCGTAAAAAGTGGGTTGCTCCCTCCAAGGTGAGGGTCTGCTCAAGCAAAACCTCAAGGCTCTCCATGTCTTGCTTAAAAATTATAGTAGGATTGTGGAGAAGATGGATAGATGGATTTGGGCTCCTCCAGTCTGTCATAGTACAGAAAAAGCAAAGCCAAGAAGTGAAGCTCTTGATTTGGGTTTTCCAAGAATGAGCTGGAGAGTGCTGTGATAAGATCTTGGATAATCAGGTCACAATGGATGAATGAATCAATGGCAAACCATTCGTCCAAAAGAACAGATGGATGGAAGGATGAACTTCCGAACGACAGAGATAGTCGTTTCTGCAAGTGAAAAAAGTGTTTGTTCAGCCAGCTAACCAGCTGTGCTCAGCAACAGGTGCTGGACATTCCATAAAGTTATCACTTTCCAGTCCACCACCTTTTCTGGCATCTCATACAAGTACCTGTACTCATATGAATGGTATAAGTTTTTTTTGTTTTTTTTAACCTCGACTATAAACCTTTGGAAATCTTCATGCTGGTAACGCTCTCCTGTGCAATGATGGGTAACTCAATTTCTGTGAAAAAAAAAAAATTATGTTGA
The DNA here is from genome assembly GCA_903067065.1 of Brachyrhaphis terrabensis. Lineage (NCBI taxonomy): Eukaryota > Metazoa > Chordata > Actinopteri > Cyprinodontiformes > Poeciliidae > Brachyrhaphis > Brachyrhaphis terrabensis. The sequence goes on along the minus strand of CAEGAG010166546.1, from coordinate 93,690 downwards.
AAGGGCTCATTGCATCATTCTAGTCTTCAGCTAACTCTGTCCATTCTTGGTGGGATTCATATCAGTACTTTGGCAGAGATTCTGAATGTGACTCTGTTTCTGTCCAGTGTTGCCCAAGGCCAGTTTTTCTTTGCAGATGGAATCCACTCCTCCTTTCAAAGACATTTCCAAGGTTGTTGTGTATTTTAATATTCCTGGTACCATCATGCCAGGGAAGTATTGTCAGTCTAATCTCTCTCTGGAAGCAGAACAGGATGGACACGCTTTTCCAATGAAAAACTTCAAAAAGCATGTCAAACATGGGCAAGAAGATTATGTGGGATGAATATAAAGTTGCTTAAGAAGAATGAAGCTAAACAAAAAGGAATGCCATTCTCATGATTAGATGAGATAGATCTTACCCTAACCCTAAGCCAACAGCTTGGAACAATATTCTTTAACCAGATTTATATATAAAAAAAATATCAGAGACAACTACATTAAGGTTCAAGATGAAATGTCAGCGTTAGTCTGAGACAAAGCTTGGCCTTGGACAGAACTAAACCAGCATCTCTAACAGTATATTATTATTTGTCTCCTAATTACTGCTGTAGTCATTGCTTTGCAATAAATTATCCGTAACCTATAATGAATGCATCACATTAGTTTAAGTCACTTTTTGAATAAATCTTTGAGATAAATTGACTTGAGTTTATGCAATAATTATGCACACGGGTAAAAAAAAAAAAAAAAAAAAAGTCAAAGCGAGACTTTAGCAGCTTCAGAGTTCTGCAGAAACAACACAATGCAGAGAAACGTTTAGTTTTTAACTAGACAACTGCGTCAAAGAGGCAGGGGTGACCTCAAGGCAGGGTGAGACATTGTTAAAAAAGGAAAGTATCCTCACACAACCTGTTCTGCTCTGTCCCTAAGCTGGAAAGGAAAAGACAATGTTCTTTCTCATCCTCCCACTCCACACAGTTTTTTTACCTCTGGTTGTTTGTGAGAAATCCTTTGCAGCACACAATCCCCCCTCAAAAATGGCCGGTTTATAAAAGTGAAAAATGGGCTGCTAGATGAAAACCAGAATGAATCCAGCAGGGATAAAAATACACATCCTTGCCTTTTGAACATTCTCGCTGTTTCCCGAAGGTGGAGATAGGACACCTAAGGGAATCATATGTTTGATCATGCTAACATTTTAAAACACTTGTCTTCATTTATGTCTGGATCTGGTTTACTGTCAGAAAAATAATGACAGCATAGTAATTGACAGGTGTTTATGTGACCAGGTCATGTGACTTCAGATTAGCTTAAAAAAGTCCAGCTTTCTACTAATCAGAAACAATCTAAACCTCATTGATTACAAAAATTGTTCAGTTTCAAGAGTGGCTATATTTTAGTCTAGTTAGGCTAATGAAGTTAATGTTGTTATAAATATTAAGAGAATTCAGTCAAATAACAAGCGAAAAGGCTGAAAATTAGGATCCAGTCAAGTCATTTTTTAATGATTGACACTCTCTTGTCTCTTTCACAAAACATTTCCCTCATAAACTCAAAAAGACAATTTGCCTCTGAGCTACCTCTGCCCTTTCATAAATCACAAGAGGTGGCAGCGATATCCTGCGCAGCTGTGGGCTTTCAGAAATGATGCCGGCAGTGTAGGACAGAAAACGTGGTGCAGCGTGGGTGTTAGCACGTTAAACCTTTGCCTCTCCATATCATTCTCTTCACAACAATAAACACAGTGCGCACAGCTTCAAAATTCAGTTATTGGGGCTTGCCATAGAATTACATAAGGAAGGGCAGTGACTGCCTTGCGGAACCAAACCACTGTTACATGTGGGATTAGTTTGGCCATTTAAAATTAAGCTTACTGAAAATTTCAAAATAAAAACCTTGACATTTTTTACATCAGGTAATTGCTCTTTTGGGCATTATATAACTGGTTTAATCCAACCACTGTTACACATTGGATTAGTGTGGCCATTTAAAATGAAGCTTACTGAAAATTTCAAAATAAAAGCCTTAATATTCCTCTCAGGTTAGCGCATCGCCATAGGCTGTGCAATAATATTAGCGTTTATTATCTTTTTCTCTCAGGTTAATGCACTGCCTTCCACAGCAAGGCAGTGCATTAACATTAGCATGAACATTAGCATTTCACTGCCCCCCACTAACATTAGCATTAGCATTTTCCCTAAAAACAAGCTTTTAGCTACTTTTCTTACTTAATAGCCATGTTTTGTATATTTGCATACTGAATGAACTAAGTCAATGACAGACAACATGCTAGTGATGCCCCATATGCTACTGATAGCATTCACACTAACATTAGCATTTTGGCTAATTTTAGCTAGAACTTCCCCAATCGAGGAAGCTTGCTTCCCAGCCAGGGAAGTTTCAAAAAGAAAAGCTTCGAAAAGATTGTATGCAGAGACAGTGCTCTCGTCCTCAGAGCTACTTCTGTCTGAATCGCTACCAGGAAACAGTTTGTCACAAACTTTCTTCATACCTGTGGTAACCAAATATCCAAGGCCAAAACCCAGGGGAAAAATCACGCCAACTAACATCTCTGCCGTACTGAAAATCCTTGCAAGAGACAGTGTTGCGGTACGAAGAGCTGCTTGGATGTGAACTGATATTTTGAAATACAAGCATTCATAACCTCAGATGTTCTTTGATCTATTGACCTCATGTCACAGATCAGGTCATAGCTACAATGAGGTCACTGTAGTTCTGATACAATGTCTTGCTTCTGCTCGTCGCTATCCACAGTTGTTTGAAAGGCTAATGCTCCCCACTAGTGCATTAGCCTTTTCCCTAAAAAAAGTTTTTAGCAATTTTTATTATTTATTAGCCATGTTTAGTATACTGAATGGAGGAACCCAATGTAAGACAACATGCTAGTGATACCCCACATGCCACTGACAGCATTTAGGCTAACATTAGCATTTTGGCTAATTTTAGCTTATACACTAATTTTAACACACTGAATGGCGTAAGTCCATGTTAGTCAACATGTTTTTGATTATCCAGATGCTATTGACTATACTTTAGCTAAGCTTAGCATTGATGCTAATTTTTAGCATCAGAATGCTAGGTTCCTTTGGCAGGCCCCGTTTAAATTTCTTCAAAAATTTTCTAGTCTTTCCTTCTTACACTTTATTGTCAAATGATTTCCGAGGGTTGTTTAAGTTGTTAGTTATGCCTGCATGGTCGCTGATTACCATATACAAGTCAGCTGATGCAGTGCTGCAACTACCTCACTTGGCAACTCAGTCACATGGAGACAGCCAAAAGGCTTCTTATTCTCGCTTTGAAATCTTTTGTGAACCTGACTTCAGTCTAAATCCAACTACCAAAGCCTATTTTTTGCCCAACAGCTGCAATTTTATGTTGGCCGCAGTTCAAGTAAGCCTTGCGGTCGCATTTAAGAAGATGATTTGTTCTGATCTGTTTGTGTGTCCTTGGCTTTCAGAACTATACTTAGGCCGTACAGACAGTTTTAGAGAGCTAATAAATTTTGGTTTCTCTAATGATCGTGTTTTTTATCCTGTCAGTCACTGAAAAATGAATAAGAAAGACTGCAATGTCCAGAGCGTCACAGATGAGTGACAGTACTAATGTAGACCAGTACTACTAAAATGTAGTGTGTTATTCTACTGTAATCTATGGTAAAGTTCTGATGCTACTACTCAGATTGGAACTCTGTATCTGCAAATGCCTGATTTTAAACTACTCAGATCGCTATCTGAGACAAAAAACATAACTCGGAGTGAGATCCCTAATAAATCATTTGATGTAACATTTTGCAGCTCCTTTATGTGCTTCACTGAAAATGATCTAGCTGTGTCTATTTGCCAGCCTGGTCTTTCCTTATCTCAGATTTGTTTACATCACTGGTATTTGCTCAAACACACACATACTCTGTATGATTGTGGGGGGGCAGATGTTCTCCAAGCTGTGTCTCGGAATTAAACTAGATTACCTGGGACCTTTATTTATTATCTTCATCGTCCTTTTTTTAACACCTGAGAGTAATAACAATAGAATAAGAAGAAATATAAAAGTACAGCTGCAGCTATTTGGCAAAGTTGGCACGACAGTTGCCAATTTAAAACAAAAACCTTTTTAATCTAGGAAAATTAAGCAAAGTTATCATCGGAACCTACATTACCATAAAACATTATGTAGTCTAAGACTAAAATACTGTCACATGAATCTGACAGCCACAATAGTCTGGATTTATTTTCTTTCCCATATCTGCACAAAGTGGAAAGAAACTCTGAATCATTCCATCATGTTTCAGTTGATTTTTCCTAGTATTGACACTGGCCACAGGATTCTCAGTAGGGTCTGGCTGAATTTTTTTCCCTGCAGAGCCAAACAGGATCCTGCCCAGCTCCTCATAAACAGCAGCTGCAGTCTGCTACTCAGTTTCCAGTTCCTCCAAAGCCACCAGTACTGGACGGCCCAATCAAAACCAGCCCCGGTGCTCCCTCGCTCTGCTTTCACAGAGTGCAGGACTGAAACAAGAAACGTCTGCAATCAAAGATCCGCGGAATAAAAGAAATATCCTTTTACCTGCGTGACCTCAGAGGCGCTCGTGCTGCAGCTGGCACCCCCTCCCCCGCCCCGCCCTTCATGTATTCTCCCGCGCGGTCCGATGCTGACCTCTCCTTAAGAGGAGATCTGAGAGAAGAGGAAGACAGAGGAGAAGGTTGTTAAATTTCCCCTTAATGGAATGCCGGGGAGAACCTGGTTCAGACAGAGGACAAATGTATCACAGAGAAACACACCACGGTGTTGAAAAATGTATGCAGGAAGCCATGAGGGAGTTTGCTATACTGCCCCATTTACTCTACCTCCTAACCCTGCTGGAGAGTCAATGAACCAAAGAACAACTGCACCACCAATCACACGCCCTGTGCAGCCTATATACTGCAGCAAACCTGTTCCAACACCCCAATCCCCCCCAATGCACAGGAACAATGTCCTTCCCAAAGGTTATCAGCAGTCTGGTGCTTGGTCAGCCCCTCATCCTGAGTCCATTACACACACAGAGTGGTGAGATTCCCTGCCTTAATACACCCCTCTTAGTCTCTTCTCACTGCTTCACTGCCTCCTTTAACTCCTCATACAAATCCAGCATAGGCCAAGAACACACACCCACACTGGTTTTTGGGATTAGCCAATCAGAGCATTTTCTGTGCGTTCGTATGTATCTCAGCTTTGCTGTAAAAACAACAGCATTTGGCTCGATTATTACACATCTAATTAATTTATTTAACTTTAAGTCCAAAGAACAAATACACAATAAAGAAGATGAGGAGAACAGGAAGGTAATGATTTGTACAGGTGTATTAAAAAAAATCAGAATATATGTCCAACTGGAATCATTTGTTAGGTTAAAAGCACATTTTGAAAATAACTTTTAAGCAGGTATTAAACATACTTTCTATTAAGCCCAATAATTTTTTTTTTTGTCTGATCTAATATTCGAATCCTAAATGCCATGTTTTAATTAGTGTAAACAGACAATCTCCATAATTAACAGAAATAATGGCTTTAAAACATGAGTCTGTGTGTAATTAAACTACATAATTTGTTTCACTTCGTAAACTGACTTAATGAAAATAATGAACTTTAAATAATATTTAAATTTCCTAAATGTACTCTGTGAGAAAGAATGCTTTTTTTTTTCTTGAAGTTGGCTCTTGCTCCATCCTGCCCGTCATTTCATACTTCATAAGAAATAAAGTGCAGAAGTCCTCACAAGTCCCTCTCGCTGCAGAATTTATTAATGTTGCAGTGACACTCACTTATAGTATCAATTGCATGCAGTGCCTTTTGGCACCACCATGTGAAATGTTATTTATTCAAAAATCAACTTCCAAAGAAGCCTAGCTCCCTCTGTTTCATTTGATTATGTTTGTTAGATTTACCTTGCCACAGCAATTTAATTCCCAAATAATGCTTTTAAAATTCTAAAATGGGTCAAAATCACACTAAACAGCTCTATATATTGCACTGACTGACAACACTTTGTTACATAAGGATAAAAAAAAATAATAATATTTTGGGTATGGCAACAAACAAGATGTAAATAAACTTCACCATACCACAACTATAAAAGCTGCTGAAGTTATCATCCACTTCACAGCTTCCTATTGGTGATAAACTCAAGGGCAATTCAGCTGCTTTTTAAGAAATCTAGAATATACGTAATCATTTCTGGCCCAGAAACTAAAATCTTTTGGTCATATCTGTAAAATAATTAAATCACTATACACTGAACTGAGATTTATTGCAAAAACTATAATGCCACATTTGTTTGCTACTATACTCTAAGTGTTATAAATTCATGCTTTTCTTTTGAAAACAAGTCCAACTTCTAATTACGTAAAATAAACAATAAATCAAAAGCACATGAATAGAACACAATCACATAGACAGGTTAGATTTCATGGCCCAGTCTAATCTGATCCTAAATGTGTGTAATTTAGATTATAGAGCCATTATGGTAAGAGTTGTGTATGTAAGACAATCCAGCCAACTGAACCAATCCTTCCTCCTCAGGAACCAAGTGTAGACATTAAAATCTGCAAACATTTCACAATCTACGCTGTGCATGTAGGTAATATTTGTGTTTAATATAGAAACTGTCAGATAAATTAGGCAGATCTGCATGGATGTGAGAAATTTATGAAGGAATACAATATTATAAATGAAACGGAATATAATTAAAAGATGTTAGAATTATGGAACGTAAGCTCCACATACACCACAAAGCTAAACTAAGTTAGAAATTGGTGTTTTGTCTTGTTATTGGGCTGACAAGACAAAATGTTCCTTTATGTTCTGAAGGTTATAGCAACTGACAGCAACAAGTCCCGCAGGAGGATGCAACATTCGTCTTTCTGTTTCACCTACAACGTAGGAAACAAACTTTCTTTTGCTCAGGCTGACTTCTTATCAGAGTTTCCAGCACTGAACTATAAAAAAAAAGTTAATAATTTGTCTAATTGAACCCGGTGGAAGAAATCAAGAGGGTAGAAATTAGCTTTAAGCCAAAATTCTGTGAAATGCACAGATAAAATGATCAAAAGTAATGTAATTTGCTTTGTTCTTGGAACTATATCGCTCTCTTATCTGCTGATATTCAGAAAAGAACAAAGATATTGTTTAGAAAGAAGGAGCGTGCGGAGAAAACCGAGCACCCCCTCCGTACAACACAACACCTGCTCGCTCATTTAATCCACAAGAAGAAGGCAACACACTGAAGAACATAATGTGGGAAGAGGGGGTTGACTTTGGACGGAGGCCAAAAAACCAAGAGGACAGGGTGGGGAGGAGAAAACCATAAATACGCAGGGAGGCGAGCAGGTGTTGCAGACAAATGTGATTTACAGCTTCTAAGTCTCATACACTGCTGACAGGTAAGCCTATTAGGTTGATATTACACAGCTATAACACACACACCGGCGGACCCTTTTAAAAGCATTTGTGTACTTGGTGTGCAAGGGTGACCTGTTAAAGAGAGATTATATTGAGTTGTTAAGGCAGCCGTAAGTTAACTTCCTTATTGTTTTGTTTTTCCTTTTTATTTAAGATTATCTTAGTCAGTAGCAGTGAAACATAATCCCGTTTTATTACAGGTCAGCTAGAATTGAAGGTTAAAAGAAGAGTAAATTAATGTTTTGTTCTCATACTCTAAAAGTCTTTTAAAAAGCAAACAGAGAAGTGAATGCTTCGACTGCGACCCTTTTTTTTTTTCTTTTTTGCATATTGGAAACTGCCAGGGAGCAATCACCCGGGAATGCAAACATTTATGAGAAACTAAATGCGCTAGAACACCAAGATTCGCAATCGAATTTCACTTGTAATGCTGCATGAGAGACAACCAGACTAGAGGAAAATTGCTACCACTTGAGCAGCTCGCTACAGATGGTGTTGAGAGCAACACGGCACAAAGCAATACGTTCCTTAATAACGTGGTGAATGTCGCAGTGAAAGGCTCCGCGGTAGCTTCTGCATACTCAAACTCTTTTTTTTTTTTCTTCACCCTCCTGTCAGAAGTGCAAACTCTTTCATCCTGGATATAAGAGTCTGCAGTAAGAAATCCTCAAAGAGACTAATCGTGTTAAATGAGGTTTGTGTCTAGCCGTGACTTCTGAGCCTGTGTGCAGCAACGTCGGCTGGGGGTTGTAACGGAGACTACAATTTTTCGTCACCCCTTAAAATCTGAGCTAACTCTCTGCAAAAGCCAGGAGATCTCTATTTTACGACGCCGATTGGGTTTTAACACTTGACCGGGGTTAGGTAAGATTAACAAATTTTCTGTGCAAAGTCTTTAAAGTGATGCGTATGATAAAGCCAAAGTTTGTCTGAGAAAAGCCCTTAACGCTGTGACGTTTACTTTAGCTTTCTGCGGGGAATCCTCCTCTTTAGTGGCTACTCATTGACAAGCTCACTAATGTGTGCACATGTGTATACATAAACACACCTTATCATCCGGGGCTGAGGAAGCAGGAGGGCTATAAAGGCCGACCTCATCTCCTTAAAAACAGGCTGCACTGTCCCTGGGTGTCTTAACACAACTCATCAACTGTTAAACCAGAGAGAGAAAGGCCGAGCAGTAAAAATCAATGCCCCCAGCACAGCAAACGCCCATCAATTATGCTTGGTGGAGGAGGAAAGAGCAAGAATTTGCAATAGACAAGAAGCAAACAGAAGGAAAAGGAGGAAGGCGAGGATAAAGTCCATGTTAAGTTAAAAGCAACGGGCGAGTGCGCAGCCCGGGATTGATTACCTTTATGCAAATAAAAGAACATGGCAACCGGAGAATGCAATTTTCAGCAGCAGCAGCAGAGGCTTTGAAATCGATCGAAGCCAAGAGAGAAGCCATTTTCCTCCAGCCAAGATAAAACACTTTGCTATGAGCTGTCAGATACTTATCAGGAGGAAATTAGCAAAGGAATGCCATTTTCCCCAAACAAGCAGGTCAAGTGTTTCTCCCAGTGTTTCACTTCTTTCACTCACACCCAAAATTCCTCATTCTCTCCTGCATGACGATGATTAGTGAAGAAAACGCTTGAGCATAGCATTCATATTCCACAAGCTTTACAGTGGTGTTTTATTATGAAATGGCTAGAAATGAATGCCGTTTTTAATATTTTATATTTTTGAACTTCTCATGGAGAAATGTTTAGTCTGACATGTGAAAACAGAAAGAAGATAAGGAAAGACAGGTGTTATCCATCTAATATGACTTAGACTGAGTTGTTTTAAAAGAAAAAACTCAACCTATAGACATTCAAATCTGGTAGAGACATACACAACCACACAACAGGTTGTGTTGGACTAGCTTATAAAATCCTTAAAAATCTAGACTGTTTGTAAAGCAAAAAAAAAAAAAAAGAATACAGGCATCCATTCGGCATGAGAAGTAACAACTTGTTGTTTGAAGCATAGAGGATGAGGTCTCTCTTTCGCCTTGGCTCCAGGGATTGACCCCGCAGCCTCCCAGCACCCGCACGTATGCACTGACGCAAGTCTGTCCTCAATCTGTGAGCCTGATCTCACCAAAACAATATTTGAGTTTTTGGCCTGCAGTCTTTGTTAGTGGCTGAAAAGAGAGGAGGGGAAGGAGAAAAAAAATCAAAGAAAAAGAAAGCACACAAAGAACAGAGCACAAAGTGATGTCAAAGTAGGCAGTGGCCCACACAAGACAGCCTTGTCGGGAGAGAGAGGGAGGAGGGCAGCATGGCGTCAACATCAACACCGCTTCTGCAGTCATCGCTCAGCAGGTAATTATGATAACAACGTGTTCCCTAGGCAGCCTCTCTCTGATTTAGTTTCCAGGCACTTACCCTTCCTAAAATCTCCCCTCGATAACATCTGATATGATTACAAAGTCGAGATCCTTTTCAAGGAGCGCCCACTTATGTGCCTCTAATTTGGTGTATGCTAACCTTCCCTCTCGTGACTACTCTGTGATGTTTCTGGTCTCGTTTTGTATGCTTAGTTAAGATGTCGCAAAGTTTGGATTGTCGCATCATTTTTGGAGAATGCCATGACATCAACAGGCCTCACCTACAAACCCCATCTGTTACTGGGAGCGCTGCCGCCTCCGATTGTAAACACAGCGTGCGCCACGTGGGGGGAAAACTTGTCATTTCATTGTGCCTGAACATCCAGGTTCACCGGCGAGAGTCCGGCCCTGAAACGAGTCAGACAGAATTGACCCTGTGATTACCTCCACGGCACGACATTATCCTCTGCTTGTCATCGCAGCCGACCTCCTTAAAACAGCCAAAGCTGCTCTGTAACAGATCTGGGCTGTTGACATACTGAAGACATTTAAGATAATCCCAGAGATGTCTCTGTGTTTTCCAAGATTACATCTTCAAAGGGGAAATGCACCCGCCAGCCTCTACTTGAAAGGGAGAGAAACGCAGTGGGTCCTTGTTCTGAAGGAGGGGGTGGAATAGCTGAAGAATGCAATCATGGTTTTGGAGTGGAAGAAGGCCTGTCCTGGCTGGCTAAGCTGGCAGGAGAGTGAGAGGACAGGAAGGGGTGGAGGTGGTGATGGAGAATAATCAGACCTGCAGAGAAAACACACCTGCTGGATGGGACAAAGCAGACAAGACTCTCACCTGTGTGACCTGCCACAGGTTGTAAATCACTAAACCCGCCTGCGACCAGGTTCTGCCTCTTCCATTGTTTGCAAGTTGAAACTTTGATGTTAAACACTTAACCAAGACTGTTTTGATCAGTCGGTTGCTTCCTATCCAGTCAGATACAAATTTGTTAACTTGCAATATTTTAGAGAAAAAAAATATTTATTCTATTTTCTTTAATTTCAGGAAAGAAAAATCTGCTGAGAGGGAATAACTTTTACATTCTTAGCCAAACAAGATAGATTAACAAGATTTTTCTATTTACAATCCTAAAGTAAACAAAAGGATACTAGATTCTAGACAGAGCCATCTCAGCAACTAATCATCTAATCAGTTAGGAGAGAATAGAAGATCATTTCCTAATTGGTGCATCTAGAAAATGTGTTGTTTTTCTGATTTAAATTGGAGTAATTCGATCATGGTAGCCTTTTTATGTTTTAGTTTTTGCTTTAAATCTTTGTACAAAAATGCTTAAGGCTTTTAGCATGTGATAGTGGTCCAAATCCAATTCCAATTTCTATTTTATATCAACAGAAAGCCTGTGTTTTAAGCTGCTGCAGATAGCTTTCTGACACAATAGACACAGTCTATTACAATATAGAAGCTAAAAACATTGATAAAATTTACACTTAATTATTGCAAAATCTGTGGGTCTAGACCTTTAATGTGTCTGTGTTTACAAAAGTGTCAATATAGAAATAATAACTCATGTTAATCTAGTTGCAAGTGTGATTGAGAGATTATGTTAATGCGAGATTTGTCCTTTATGGTCAACTAGTTCTCTCAGTGTCAGACTCGCATGCTGTAACTGCAGTGATAGTGACTTCATCACTCTTCTGTAGCCTCCAGGTCCCTGGATCCTACTTTATGCTTTACATCACTACAAAACATTTCCAAACACCCTGGGTTTAGGCTCATGTATCTGAACAAGCGTAAAATGTTTTTGATCCGCTGTGTCATATCCAAATTACTTGTTAAATAAAAGCAAGAAAAGCACAAGAAAGAAATTCTGACTCATATCTGCACAAATGTCAGCTGTGACGTCTACCGTGACGGTGAGAACCTGCTAATGACTCAGGGAAGCGTTGGCTAACGTGGCTCTGACGGACATTACCGTGGCTCCGTCCGGGCGTGCTGACCGGCACAGCCTCGGAGCTCTGGCTAATTATAGGCAGCGAGTGTTTTTCACACTGTTCATGAGTGGGAGCTGCGAGGAACACAGAACCAATAATAGCAGTTCCTACTAGCAAGGCAGAAATTGGGTGTTTGTGCCTTGCTTCAGCTCAAGATGACATCATTAGTGAGTCAAAAGTCCAGAGCCCCCTCTGATGAGGGATCAGAAAGCACAGGATGAGGTCTGTCCAGTATCACAGGGAACTCTCTGTACAACATGAGAGGGTTAAAAAACACCCAGACAAAGAGGCACAAGTCACTTAACCACTACAGGGTTATTTATGAGCTACAGAGGAAAGGAAGACAGAGCAAAACAAATTTGTCATCTGCAGGAGGCAGTGAGTGAGTCCACCAGTCTGCTGAATCATAATTGAGTCTCAAAGAGAAGAACTTATTTTAGAATGAGCAGCGATGAACAGCAGTGCGTTCAGCACTGGGAACGGTGTTTTTGCTCTGGGTGAGCTCTGCGACGGGCCCCTCCTTGTCCCTCCAGCCTCACTGGCCACGGTTGAAAAATTAATGCAGCAAACTGACAACACTTAGGGCCTCCCTCCCTCCTTCCTCGTGTACCAAACAGGATCAATTACCAAAGCAGGGCTCCACTCAGCAGCGCTGAAGAAACAAGAGGCACTCTCCATCACAGCTGTGCAACTGTTTCTGTGTGCATGTGTGTGTGTGCGTGTGTGTGTGTGTGAGGTTCAGGCCAGCTTATGATGAGCAAAAAGAGGAGGAGGTGGTAATAGTCTGTTTGCTTCTCTCTAATGACAGCAGCAGAGTGGATTAGCGAGCCTCCTAGCCCATCAGCATCACTCCGCCCAGTAAGTGACAGAGCATGTAAATAACCAGTTATGGCCACCAGCAGGAGAAAAAAGAGAGAAGATGGAGAAAGTGAGACTAATATAGAGAGAGAGAAAAAAAAGAGAGAGAGAAATGAATGGGCCGTGTGAAATCGTGCATGTGCCTTCATTTGTATGCAGGTGGAGATTTCAAGGAGTTCCATTTCTACAACATCAGCCAAGTTATTCAAATGCAGCACATCTGACTGAAGAGGATAACATAAAAAAAGGCATCAGCAGAAATGGCAGCAGGCAGTAATCCCCTGGCCTGGGCCACTTGTGTTTGCCACGCAGACAGGCAACACTGTCAGCCGCTGCGCCCATACAGGCCTTATCAGTGACAGCCACGGGGCTATTCTAATAACCTTGCTGAGGCTCTGAGCTGCTGGGACAGACAGGGCGACAAACGGGCAGACAGGAGGACACTACCTGGGAAAAGATGGGCCTGAGAACCAGGTGTGGGCCGGTCACTGTGTGCGTTTTCTCATGTCTTTCTGACATGCTGACAATTTCATCTAAAAGGTACTGCAAAGGTAACACAGTGATGCACCAGGAAAGAAGTTGGTGAGCAGAGTCAGAATTGTAAACCTGATTTCCTTACACTGTTGGACAGATGATCTCTGTCAGACCTTTCTCAAACAACTCTACAGCAGAAACGCTGTCTCTAGCCACACCTGAGCTTGATTACAGCCACAAAAGTGATGTCCAACCTCCAATGTGGCTGAAGCATAACAATTCTGCAAAGATAAGCTAGAATTTCAGATGTCCCGAAGCACAGAACTGCGACAAACATCCAAAAGAATAGGAAATCAAGAAGGGTGCAAAAAAAAAATAAAGATTTTTTTTACACCACTGTATACAGCATCAGAAAAGTTAGAAAATATATTTTAAACATAGTTCTTTTACCTTCTTATGCTACAGGCTTTAGAGAGGAATCAGATTTGATTCAAACTGGCATTGGCAACCCAAAGCTTGACAAAAACCACACATTCGTAATCGTCAACAAATATTTGATCCAAGCATCTCGACAACCGACCCTACAAGTGTGCACTTTCTTCCATATACTGTATGTGACATTGTTGTCCAAAACCCAAGGGTTGCTGCTCAACTCCCCCACGAGGAGAGTATCCATCTCCAGTTTCATCACAGATGTACAAAAAGGTCAATCAGACAGCTCCCAGGCTCTTCTTTGTGATTTATGCTTTTGTGTTATAAGCTGTGTTCACATTCATCTCCATCTATAAATCTAATCACTCCGCTTCACGGCTGCGATGCTCGGAGCTTTCAGGACAGAAGCCTACGGGAGGTAGCTTATGTCAATACACCAAATGTTGACATAAGACGGGTAACAAGTGCTGCCTCGCTTCTCTGACAAGACACGACCACAAGAGGTCAGATAAGAAGAGCCACCACATTTCTGTTGTTTCTTTTCATTGACAATCACCACTTATTGCTGTCTTTGCATGCCTGGATCTTGATAGTTGTGTCATATCTCCAGGGTTATTTTTCTTAGCTCCTCTTAAGAGGCAACAGTCTGTGAAAAAGACAAAAAAAACAACAACCAGAGAGCTGCAGGGCTTCATTTGTAGTCAATAAATAACTCCAGTATTGACACCAGTAAGTGAGGGTGTCACTCAGATGATACAAAAACAGAGCAGCGTTCCTACAGAAGTGCTTCAAGGCATTCTCTGTGTCTATGCAAGGCATAATCATTACCTTGGCTTAAGAAAGCCTCCACAGCCACTCGAAGATGAGAGACGTAAAAACATCGACTCTTGCCTTGTCTCGAAGCATTTGCAGCAGAAGAGGCAGGACGCTTTGCTCGGTGGCTGCCACAAGCAGTACAAGGACTTGATCTGGACTCCCGTGTGGACCTGCAACGTCATTTTCTGGGAAGATTCCCCGTGCAAAGGCCTGATGGGAACCTTGGTGATGACACAGCGCACCCCGCGGGCCTGTCAGCTCGTCTTTGGCCTGCTTGAATCTGCAGTCGGCTCTGGAGAATTTCCAGTGCCGCACAGACTCGCGCTGAAACGCAGGCTGGCACGACTCTCCAGCATCACTTCAAGTACTTAGTACTTCAACATCATGAGCTCATGTCAGAAAGTTCAATGTAACCACAGACTGAGTCAGTCTGGCTTACATATAAAATATTCTGATGCACTTAGAGAGTGGGAAATTTCAGGTAGGGATGACCCAATCAGGATTGTTGGTTTTCCATAAGGATGTTTTTCAAAATTCAAAATCCCAGTTCAGGTACTTTGTTCAAATTAATGCCATATGTGCTTGAAAACACCTCCGCTCTAAAGTGCAGTAAAACAGCACATATAATATTTCATGGTCTAATTTAGCAATATTTTCTGCCCACTTACACCAGCCACAAATGGTTTTCAGCAACATGTGGGATCCATTTTTTTTCTTGACAGCAACAGATATTTTGTTCTAACAGGAGTTTATACATAACACACTAGCTTTTTCCTACAGATACTGTTTCAAATTTGAATAGTTCTCTGAACTTCTAGGCAAATGCTAGCAATGATGACAGAAAACAAATTTTGTGAGTTTAATGTTGGTGGGAATTTGAGGGATGATTATTTAATTCGGACTGATGTTCATTACTAAAGTTCTTTTCCAAACTACCTTAACAGGCTTAACACATATTTTTTTTTAAATTAAGTTCTTCTCTAATGCATGAAGTTTGTCTCTAAGTAGGCAGTTACTGAAGGACAAATAAAGGTGCATAAAATTACCTTTAATCACTTTTTTTCTCACTTTTTGGGTGATCATTCCCTCTGCTCTTTTCCTGTTTCTAGCCAACACAATGATGAGGATAATTCCTGATGCCTGGAATCACATCCGGACATACATGATTTCAGGATTGTTGGATTAAAGGTCTGGAAACCTTTCCTTTACGTGACAAATAAAGCATCACTGATGCTATCACTAAAACATAAATCAATCCATGTTAAAATGTAGAACAAGCAACCCTTAGATGAAGAGAGTTTTAAAAAAAAAAAAAAATCAATACAGCATCCTACATTCCTTTGACAGATATTATAGACTCAAGATTTTTTTGAGTCTGATTTTTTTTTTTATGTGCCACCAAAATGCAAGAGGAGGACTTTTAATAATTGATGGCGCTGGAGCGGGAAGATAACCGCTCTCCTCCTGTTATCAATCATTAATGGAGTTTCCATCAAAAACACTTCAGCCCCTCAAGTATCAAATCTCTCATGAAGGTGGAGGAGCCACATTCAAAACATCCCACTTAATCGAAGGGCATACAATGTGCTCTGCGTCTCTCCCCTTCATTTTCGCTTGGGCAAATTAGGATAATAACGTCGCAAATTGCCAAATTGTTCACGGTGCGAGCGTAAAAGTGGGTATTTTAGCCGAGGTCCACGTGTGAGTGATGAGGGTTAATGGGAAAATACTAAATGTTTAAATGGCGGCGGGGGAAACAGCCAGCCAACCTGGCGCTTTGCTTTCTTTTGCTCTTTGATGTGTGTATGCAGAACTGTTTAAAGCCTCCTCTGTTTATCTTGCTCGCTCTTTAAACCAGCAGGGCCCGTCTGGTCAAAGTCACACAGGACATGATGTGCTTCGGCAACACTAATAAATTACACCGCTAACCTTTAAAACGACGTCCCTGTTACTTACACACAGCCCTCCGTACATTTGGAAAGATACACAGACATAGGCCTTGGTTCATAGTGGAGTTTACGGCGTAATTTAAAGGATCAGCATGGGTTAAAATGAATAAAATGTATTTTCAGCATCCCGACGCCCTCAGATGTCACTTGCACATCATGCACACACTAGGCGACATAAGCACTGCTGCTATAGCTACAGCTGTAATGATAGAGTATCTCTAATTACCCATCAAGATGGTTTTGACAGTGTTCTGTGTGCCAGCGATCAGTGTCGTGGCACGGCGCCAGCAGCAACTCGGTTCTGTGTGATTTGTAGCTGCAGCTGAGTAGCGGGTGGTACACCGCCGGAGCTGCAATGCCACACACTTCCATCCCTGTCCCCTCATCTCCTTTCTCCATCCTTCATCCCACCCTTTTTTTTTTCTTTCCTCTCACAACAACCCTCAGCGGTGCAGCACTCGGGCTGTCCTGCATCACCGCCCCGACCTTGCTTGTCATCAGTATTTACCAGGCTTCCCGAAGCTGCTGCACAGCCCAAAGAAAAGGGCCGCAGTGAGAATTCTGATGGCAAATATGAGCTTGAAGCTTTCAGGTTTTAAAGTAGAGGGGAGAGTGGATTTTAAAATTGTAATGCTATTATTTAAACTGGGTAAAAGATATAATTGCACCAACGTCGTGTTCAGCCAACCAAGCTGCGGACATGCAAGCAGATCTGGCACAGCAGACCTTTGAGCTATACGCAAACCGCAGCATCCCTCAAAATGATAATGGAGTCATAACGTTAATCATGTCTGCCGTAATAGTTTATCACATCAGCGTTTTATGGTTACCTAATTAGAGCTGCCTGAGAACAGGTAATGGGGTCCACAATCATAGCACTACATCCTAAACAGCGTATACAAACATGTTGTTATTATCTTTCTGAAAGCAGTCAAAGAACAAAGCAGAAAAGAATAGAAATAAACATTTTCAAAAAAAAATGTGAATATAAAGCTAAGAGAATCAGTTCAGTATTTAGGTCGGTACTGTAAAGAAACTAAAAAATTAATGATTGGAGATTAGTGACCAAAATCCAATCCCATTAAGAAAAAAGTAGCATTCCAAATAAATATTCTTTATTTTAGCAGGGGACGCAATGTGTTTTAAAGAAGGTACTGTTAAACAGGATTTTACTATTGTTTTCAAACAAAGGCAAAATTATTGCAGAATTGGCCTTTTCAGCTGTCTCTGGCATTCTGTTATTGATTGTAAACTATGAACTGTAATCGCTTGTCTTTATCTCCAAGAGAGCCTAGATCCTTACATTAACTCTCGAGATTTACAAAAAGCTGCCATTGTTTCTACAGACTCAGTCCATACTTTCTCGCAGAAGGTTTTAATAAATCTTAAGATGAAAGAACAGGATCTTTTTGTTTTTAAATGCAGGTTTCGTATTTTTAGCAGGTCTATTTGCTTCCTGCAGATTGTTTTCATCATTATTGAGATAACCTGGTTACACTAGTGTTTGTACGTCATTTTTGGAATTCCACACAACCCGATACACCTGCAGTGAATGTTCCAGGTTTGGGAGAGAGCTGCAAATTGTTTCAACTTGGAGAAAGTTACTGCAGTGAGAATGAATAGTTTTTCCCACAGAGACTGTCATGTGGCAGGGACACACAAACCTTATCAACAAGTAAGCACAAATAAGTATAACTGTGTAGATGGTGTCCGTGTGTATCTTATTAATAGGGGGGTATTATATATACTCATCAAGTAGTGAGTGAGTATTGAATCAACCAGTCAATATTTTATGTAAAATCTGCAGTGTGATGAGTTTCCTTGTGAGTTTTATGGGAGGCAAATTAATCTAATCAGCAGAAGAAAATGACACCACACACCACAGAGGCTGGACTACATGTTAGCCTTCTGTCTACATAATGTCAACACACACACATTTATCTTCGGTTTGACCTGAAAAATCATTTACATTCAAATTGTGAGCCAGTTTGTGGGCCTGGGCTTCTGCCAGCAGTGCGTCACAGGTCAATTATCTTTCAAAAGATAACAGCCAACGTCTCTTCCTCTTATTGTGATTGTAATTTCCTTTACATTGATTCGTACCAAGTGAACAAGATTTACTTTGAAGGGAAACAGGTGTAATAATAGGGACTAATCTACATGTCACACATGTTTGGCTTTTGTTGTGCGGCTCTGCTGACTCAGGTTGGATGAGCTGAATCAAAGCAGCTTCAGATTCAGTGACTGGAGATTTGGCAGGCGGAGTGTTTCCAGAGGCTCTGAACTGATCAAATGGGTTGGATGATTTATCAGAAAGAAACATAAAATCCCGTAGTTTGTAAATCTTTCAACCGCTTGCCAAATCTTCTGCCGTTTTCAGCAATTTAAAAGTGCTTGGCCCTTTTATGGGTGTCCCGCAAGCAGACCGGCAATGCAGCATATGGCATCAAAATCTCACTGAAAGAGTGAGCAGAACAACTTTTCACAAATGTAATTTACAGATATTACAATTGTGCAGGTTTTTATCAAGTTAAAAATGAACAGCTTCCATAACTTTTCTTCCCCTCACAAACACAAAGCACATGCCAAAGTTATTATTATAACTATTATCAACTAGTAGCAGTTTTCCCCTCAATAGTAATCTGCTGGTCAAACAATGGAAAATCTAATTTTCCTCTGCTTATCAGAAGATGCAGGAAATCATCAAAATTCTTTGAAACGTATAAAAACTGAAAACATACACTTATTTTGCTCTGCAAATGGAAAAACAAACAATGTGATTTTCACAGTGACTTGTTTTCTTTAGTTTAGCTTACATCAAAAAGCGGTTAGGAATATTTGACTTAAAAACTGTTATTATTTTTTAATACCTTTATTCTCTGTTGAAATTAGAAGCATCACCTCTATCAAGTTACAGCACATTTCTCAGTTTTTGCTGTATGTTTATTTTTCAGTACATTCATTTGTTTAAATAAAATAAAACATAGTCAAATTAACCAGAAGTTAAAAAAGAAGGAAAAAAAAAAACCACAAAAAAAAATTAAACAAAAAAAAAAAAAAAAACTGGAAATCCATACTAGTCCCAAAAAGCCTGAGCCATGTATCCCCAATTATTATTTCAAAAAAACATCTTGCATAGTTTTTCCAATAACGTTGAGATTTTTAAATCTGTTTAGGGTTGTATCGCTTTTACATTTAAGAACTGGATGCTTAAGTTAAAGTTCAACAATTCTTTCTACTGTTGTTTGGCACTGAAAGTGCAAGTCAGAACTATTTAAAAAAAAAAAAAAAAGTTTCCAGCAACATACCATGGAGCAGCAGGATGTGGAACCCACTGGCAAAACAAATCCAGGCATACTTGCCGCTGCTGTCCTGCACAGTCATGTGTGGAGGGAAATTCATGTTCAGGATATTCCTCTGCCATTTGCATGGGGAAAAATCCCTACTTCGTATTTGAAAACTTCATTGTGCTGTTCTTCCTGCTGTTAACTGTAAAACTAACACACCCAAAGGCTTCCTAAAATCTTGGCATGCTACATGTACACATATAAAGTCTTCCTGAGAAGGTAAAACAGTGTCAGGAACTTTTCAGCGTACATGTAAAATACTTGACTTCTTTTTAAGAAGTTCCTGCTCTTTTAGACACTCTGCCTTATAAATAAAAGTGATATGTCCATCCATTATCTGAAAACGTTTATCCTTGCAGGGTCGAGTCAGAGGCGCGGTAATGCAGGAAATCATCAAAATTCTTTGAAAGGGTCAAATGCATTGTAATCCCTCGTAAAGCATGTAAGATAGTCTTGTTCAAGACGCAACAGACAAATAAGTTACATTTTCTGATTTGGTAATAGTGAGCAACCCATTTCTGATGCCACCCTGGGCAACTGCCCATATGATGCCCCTTAAAAGATGGCCCATTTCTAAAAAGACAAAACTGCTATGATGGTACTCTGAAAGCATTGCTTAGAAAAGATGTTAATATTTTCCTTCAAACGTTTTGTCAGTCTTGTCACTTGGCATCAAATCACCTCTTTTGACAAAGTACCTACAACTGAAACACCAATAAATGTCAAAACATAGAGCGCTGTCCCGTACGCAGCCATCAACCTTTCAAGAAAGTATGCAAAGTATTAAACTTAGCTGCTTCAGAAGGCTTCAATCTGTTGTTTCATACAGTCACACTTAAAACCCTTTTGTTCGCTCTTCTCTCTGGTTTTGTCATTAATGACATTGCCCCAGGCACAGAGATCCAGTTTAACTGTCAAAATTGTTCCTCTCTGATCGTCGCAACAGTTGATGGACAGCCTGATAAAATTCCTTCGCTGCAGCTGGGCGTCCAAGGCGGAGCTTCATGAGAAAGAAATGACAGTGTCAGCCCAGTTTTATTCACAGTCCAAAGGGCAGACGCTCGGCATGAAGACAGAAAACATCTTAATACTGTTTTGAGTGTTTGCTACTGCAAGCAACATGAATTTTAATGAGAAACTTATAAAAACTAAGGAAAAAAAATAGATTAAATAAAAACAAGGAGGCCTCGCTGCTTCCCTGCAGCAGTTGCCTGAATGGCGGCTGCTACTCCTCATGACCCCGAAGCTTAGAGCAGATCAGATCAGAGACGCTGCGTGACAGATGTCCACCCTGGTGCTCTGTTCCAGGCACGACCACGGCTGGCAAACAAACCAAAGAAAGCGAGAACAGGGTCAACATAGAGGAGAACCTGGATTGCATTCAAAAAAAAAAAAAGACAGAGAGAAAAGGAGGGAAATGCAAGCAGAACCAAGGAAAGGGGAGCAGGATGAGGGTGGAGAAAGGGCGGCGTAGGGAGCTGGAAAACAGAATTCAGACATCACATCCTGCAGACTTTATCGCTGGAATGAGATCTGCTCTGTCATGTTTCCATCAGTCAGCAACGAGTCGGGTCAGAAAGTGACACGACAGGTTTAGACATATCTCAAGCAGTTCCTGTCACTCTGACTGACTTGGAGGAGAAACGGGAGACCTCACATGCACTAAATCACAACCAGACACGGTTATTGGAATCAAGGCAGAGTTATGGTTTCACAATCTAAAATCTCTCTATGATACTGTTTTTATCTCGTGTTAATAATCGCGATACTAAAGTGTCTCTGGTCAAGGTTATCATAATGTGAGAATCTCATCACAGACCAGGCCTAATCACCAGCAAATTAAAACAATAAAAGAAATTAAAAATACACAATAAACTGTCTTCAGAGTTTCATACTTTTCTCAACTTGAACTGTAATAATTACCTCTTCTTTCAGTCCATTTTAATGCATTAATACAAAGTCTAGTGGATGGATGGATGGATACTATTTTCCCTTTCCATATTTCTCCCGGTTTTCCAGACTGCATATTAACCACGTAAGTTACAGAGCGAGAAAAAACTAAGTCATCATTCCGATCACAATACTTTGCTTCCACTCCGAGGAACAAAAGCTCAGAAAAAATCCTGATGAGAATAGAAAAGAAGAGAGCTAAATATAGCATCACAGCGGGATGTCCAGAAACAAACTTGATTATCATCATCGTCAAGAAGGCACAAAGGAAACCTGCTGCTGCCACCCCCACCACCCCTCCTACATATCCGCCACAATCCAATAGAGGAGCTTTTAGCCCTCGTAATGATTTCAAAAGTGACAAGTCAAACAGATTTACGGTGACAGCCTGAAAGGAAGTGGCATGAGCACCATTACCGCTCACGTGATCGGACCTTCTCGCCTCTCGCCTGCATCCTCCCCTCTCATCTCTCGAGCACCTCCAACCCACCCACGGTTCGAGAGAAGAATGAGGCTGGTTCAAAAGAGACCAGCAACAAGCCTATTTGACCCCCCCCACCCGTCTACCCAATCCCCCACCCACTCGCTCAACACAACCCCCTTTCAAATGAGAGGGAAACCCTCCGCTCTGTGGAAGTTGGTTACTTAAAGCGACAGGCCACCAGATAACGATCTGGAAATGGAAAACTGGTGGCTCGGGATAAATGGAGATATCTCTGTACAACTTAAAACACCATCACCCACAGTTTATCAGCTTTAACGAGCCGTGATGGGAAGGTGAGATTTTACAGCTTTAACCAGACGCTGACAACTTTTCGGCTGCTGCTGTTGGCCTTTCAGTAGCTTTGAAATGTGATTAAAATAGGAGTTTATTTACTAGGCAGAGCAGTTACAGTGGAGAATAGGCAGTTATTTATTTCATCCTATTCCAAGATGTTTTTATCCAACTTAAACATACACTAATCAATCATCTGAATTTTGAAACTGTCCTCCACTTTAGGTTTGTCAAATTTTAAAAATCAAATTTGTGTTCATATTCATTAAATGAATGAAGTAAGAACTCACAACAATTTTAGTTTCCGAATGTTTGAACCAAAACCATAAACTTAGATGCACTTTTTTTTACTTTAATATAAAAAAAACTCAAATAGAGGTTAGACACAATTGCTTTGATAATCTCGTAGTTTAATTTTTCTGTTCGACTTAAAGCTAAAGCCTTTTATGTGTTATAATTCTTGTGTAAAAATAGGAATTCCCAGGTCTCGGTGAAAATCGGAAAAAGCCTGATTGGTGCGTCTCTAATCCAAATGCGTCATGACTGAAAGAATCAACATTTGACTTGCAGAACATTGATGTTTGAGTAGCATCGGCTCCTCCGGGTGTGAGGGTGCGAGTCACCCTCCCTTCTGTCTGGAAGCTTAAAAGCACCTTTGCAGCATCGAGCTTTGAAAACAGAGCTGCCCCTTACAGCCATCAGAGATGGCGTCAGAATGAGGTGAGCGGGGGACTTCTCAAGCTGCATAGCCCCCGAGGCTACGCAGATTCAGTTTCCACCATTCTGGCTCCAAAAACAAAGGAATTCCTGAGAAAATCAGGGCAGGACCTCACCCCAAGCAACCGCTGCTTCTCCTACACCCCTCTCACTCCCTGTCTCTCTCTATTTCTCATACACAGACATGCACACAGTCAAACGCACATATTTCACATAAACACACAGCACGACAAAGGTGATTTCATGCCAACATCAATGAGGCACCCCTCCTCTCTTGTTAAACAATCATGTTAATTTGATATTCAGGGTGACGTGGATGCAGAGACATAACACACAGAGGTGTGTGTTTGTGAATGTGTGTGCATAGGTAACGTACTGTCAGGCGATAATTCATACTTTATAGAGTCTAATATCAGTTCCTGTTATTGTTGCTAACCTGCACAGACTTGCTGGTTAGCAGCAGACACTTATTTCTTAATTGAGTAACACCCTTTAGGACTGAGGGTGAGGCTAGACACAGAATGGCAAACTGACCCCGCTCCCCAATCGTCCCACAATGCCCTCCACGTGAGTGTGTGATGTCCTCACATGGCCCTTTAACAATGTCAACACACACCATTCAGCTTCCACTCGGCGGGAACCGACATGTAAAGGTTGCAGTATGTCTGTGGAAGCGATACATTAGAGGTGTGTAACAACAGTGGCTGCTAGACATGATCTGGAATAATAAGCTGCAGTTTGGGTGAAAACTGAATGGTGTGTTGTATCCTGCTGCCAAGAGACAGGTTCAGGAGGCAAAATAAAATTGTAGTTTTCCAAATAAAGTTTCCACAAATCATAAACAGTGTTGCAAAGTCCGCTTATTACAAGCAACATTGGGCTTGTTTTTCTTTAAAGTCGCTCGCTAATCTTGTGAGTTGCAGTTTGCGTTTCTTTTGGGCTTGCTTTTGAACTTGAAGTTGTTTGTTTGGGCTTGGCTTTCTATCCCAGTGAAACCCCTTGATTATCTCGCAGCTGCCCACAATAAAGTAGAACATGAGTGGAAGATGTAGTCCGTTCTTTCCACGCCCCCCCATTTCCTGGTTATCGCGCCCGCTTAAGTTGACTCGTCAAACCGAGTGGGTTTTGCCAAAGAAAGTGTATTTTCTTTTAAACAGTTTAAAGATTAATGTTTTTTTAATTGCGTTTACTCTCATTTTGCTGTTTTGTATGCAAAATGTATTTTTCTTTTGTTTAGAGTTTAAAAGCATAAGTTATTCAAAAATTTTATGGTAAAAGAGTCTAGCACAATTTTGTTGTTGCTTATATATGATGCCATAATAAATTTATGCATTTATGCTGTCTACAAGTGGCCTCGCTTTTACACAGTATGGTGGGCAGTGATGGGAATACTAGCATTAAAATAAATATTGTTATTACTAATGGTGTTGCTTTTTTCAGTCTCAAGTAATCAGACATATTACGTTTTCCTTACCAAGTAATTCCCGTTACTGACAGTAAAATGCGGAGCGAAGGGGGCGAAAAGAATCGAAAGTGTGCTGTGTGTTGGATGAGGAAGAGTAACATAGTCACTGTAAACCAATCAGAGGTAGACTTGGCCGACTGACACAAGCAATGAAGAACTGAGCACACATAAACAAGGCAGACAGACAGAGAGTATCCCCTGACTGAGCCCAGATAATTCAATATAGCAATTTTTAACTCAAACTCATTTTTGTCTCAAATCTATATGTGGAAAGTAATTTTTCCCCGATACCAATGTTGTTCTTCATTTCAGCTATAAGTATTTTGGATGTCATGAAGCACCTCTTAACATCACAAGCTTGAGCAAATCTAGTCACTGACAATAATGTTGATGCTAGCAGTCGCAGCCTAAACCCAGCAGAGGTTAAAATAAGCGCAGCAAATAAATCAAATGGGGCGACGCTGTCCAAGCTGTCTAAGCATTTTTTCACTGATACCTGGAGCCTTAACTTTAGAGCACAGCATCCTGGTTTTAAATCAATCTGTTGAGTGTCCATTTATTGATTCAGTTTTATGATAAACATTTGAATATATATTCTGAAATTGTAGCAAGAGGGGATCCAAAATGGTTTTAAATATTTAAATACATTTTTTTGTTGTTATGGTTGTTTTTATTAAAGTTCTCTGGTAAGTAGTATTTTTTTTATTTTTACAATATAGTAAACCAGTTACTTTTGTGAGAAAGTAACTAGTAACTATAACTAATTACTTTTTAATATAACTTGCCCAAAACTGGTAGTGAACTTTTTTGGGGCTTATTTTCTTAGAGCTGGTTGCTTGTTTCTCTCACGAGATCTTGCGACACCAATCACAGATAGTGTCTTAAAGTGAGGGTAGGACAGCTTTGCGTACTCCATATGATCTTTTTAATGCTCGTCTACACACGTTAATCTAAATGTTAGCCTGAATAAATTACCAGAGTGTCAACTTGAAGTTAATTTTAAATTGAATGCTGAATCTGTAGCCTGAGTTTTAGGATAATTCTAAATGAAATATTTGTGTTTAAACTTTCTGCCCCATTGGGCAACGAATGTGGGGAGTGATAAGCATAAATAAAATATCAATATCATATGCCATCTTATTGTTGTTGTGTTTAGTTTGGACTAGAGAGCCTCAGAAATATTTAGAATAGAGTTAGACAGATTATCCTTCTTCTGTCAGTACGACAATAAAGAGAGTTTATGTGAATTAAAGATTTGATCAGATCTGGATCGACCTCACCCTGCGTTCCTTAATCGTCTCCCGTAATTCATCATTCCCACAAAGTGTAAGCACTAAAGACAGCTGGATATTATTTGCTAGTACAATCAAGTGGATAGATTTTGTGAATAGTAACTAAGAATGTTGTAGATACAGGGAGCGTTGCTGGTTTGTCAATAATATTTGCCAGATAATTAAACAGCCTTGGGAGACAATGATAAACATTGTTTACAGAGGGCTGATCCCTGGCAAGCACCAAGCTTTGTATCATCGCTGTCTCCGGAAAACACACGATTACCCCGCTCTCATTACTGATATGATAAACAACGGATTGCGACGTGTCTTTGGATTGCTGAGAGGACACAAAACGAGGGGAGTTTAGAAAAAAACAACAAAAAAAAAAACCCAAAAAGAAGTGAAACACACTTCCCCTGTAGCAGAGAGAAGGGTTATCTGTGTTGTGCTGCAGATGAAGTGGGGTTCTTTGCACATCTCATACCAGAACTGGTAGAATTCAAACATATATGATGAATTCCAGCTTTCACTGTTTATTAATTCACTTTTTATTTATACTTCATCACCCCATGGCTTCCTCATCCGTCTCCCTTTCTGTCTGTGTAAAGTCAATTCCGTTGCCCACCAACCCCTCTTTCTATTTTTTTATTTTTATTTTATTATTATTTCCTTACGGTTGGTGTATCCACACAGAGGTTTAAATATGCCCCTTTATCTGAGCCGCCCAGGCGGGAAAATGAAAGGGATGGCGGTCCTTAGAACCCTGGGAAAGTGGCTGGCTCAGTTGCCAGTGTCGAAACCGAGGGGAGGGCACTGAGCGGGCAAACACACCACACACATTAACACACTTTTCTGCCACCGAAAAGAGAAATTGGGAAGAAAAATTGTCTTAGTAAGGCAGTGAGGCTTATGATTATATGCCAATATGATTTAAGAGGCTCCTCATAACAACTATGACTGGACGGGGAAATTCAACAGCTAGTGTACATCCTTCTCCCTGCTTTCCAAGACTACAGGGCCTTAAATCCAATTCAATTTTTGTCTCATTTTGTCACATTACAACCACAAACTTCAATTTATTTTGAGGATATCTGAAGTGGTAGACCACCAGAGAGTAGTGAATAGTTGTCAAGTAGAAGGAGAGAGATTGTTTTTATATTTTTTTCTACAAATAAATCTATTTTTTAATGAGTCTCAAATGTGTGGTGTTCGTTTCTATTCATCCCTCCTAAGTGAATCGCTTGTAGAAGCACCTTACGTTCCACTTAGTAAATATTTTATAGTACGCCTATAGCTGATTCTATTGTCTAGAGACTGACATTTTTTACAAAAAAACTCAAACTGAGGCAGTTTCAAGTCTTACCACATATTCTCAGTTGGATTAAGATCTGGACTTGGACTGAGCCTACAAAAAACAACCTCAACCATTCTATTGTATCTCTGTTTATGATCTTTCTTTTGCTACAATCTCAAGTCGTTTGTAGCCCAGAAAAGGTTTTCCTCCAAGCTGTTCATCTCTACATCAGAACAGATCAGCTTTTGTGCTCCTGGTTTCATCTGAAAAGAGCAACTTCTTTCATATGTTTTCTTGTTTTTTTGACTTGCTAAAATTTAAATAGGATTTCTTAAGGGTTTCTTTTAATAGCACAAAAAAAAACAATAGTTGTCCCATATACTAATTATCTCTCCTGACCTTTGGATCTCTACAGGTCCTCCAGCGTTGCCATGGGCCTCTTGGATGCTTAATGTCCAGAAATTGCTATGTTGTTTCAATGACAAATTGGGTTAATTAAGAAGGCTATTGATTGCATTGAATTGCCCGTTTACCCTAAGATACCTTAGAGTACGGCTAACTACAAACGAAACTACACACTTATAAAGAACATTATTTGTGATAATCTTTGAAAACTATTGATACATATATCTTTCCTTCAACTTAGGAAGAAACCAAATACAATTAAGTTTGTAGTTGTTATAAACTAGTAGCTATGGCCTGTTCTGTCCTCCATGGAGATCCATGTGAGACCAGACTACATTCTCCTTTTAGCAAACAATAATTGCCATTAGTAAACATTTGTTAATTTATTTTGTCAGACAGCAAAGATGCATGTCTCCCTGGAGGGCACGTTGGAGACAATTTGACCGCCTTTACAGAATATCAGCCATCCCTGTGCATCGCCCGCGCATTCTCCAGCAGAAAAATCTGCATCAGTGCGCACTCCTGCCGACTAGAGAAGGAGACTGTTTATAGCACAAATTATAACCACAGCATTGGGTGTTTTATTTTAGAAAAATGATTCATTACAGTCTTTGAGCTAGACAAAAATTCCAAAACGCTGTGGAAAGGGGATAGCTGAAATTAATTCAAATCCTAGGAAAAAAGAAACTCCATAAAAATCTATTGCTGGATATTGGTTTAAAGCACAGCAGGTTATTGACTCCTGAATCCTGCAGGTGCAGAGGTTTTTCTGCCAGACTGGTCGGTTTGCTGCGCGAGCGGGAGGCAGGAGCTCAGTCCTGTGGGGCTGTCTGACAAACGGAGTCATGTGGGATACTGTTTAAGGCGTGAGCGCCTCATGGAAGAAGCTGCAGCGGCTTGCAGGAATGCATCTGTAACTAAAGAGAAAAGGCAAATACAGACGAAACAGTAAACCCACCAACCCAGCGTGAGCAGGGACTAATTAGTGACTGTACTTACAATTCAAAGAAAGGGGGATGAGGAGAAAGGAGAAGGAGGGGATACACAAACAAAACACACACTCACACATACACCCAGCAGACAGTTGGAGGATGAGGACAATGAGTTTGCTAAGCTTAAACGGGATTTACAAGCCAAACAGACACACACCAACGCCACTCACTCAGACACATAATATTGCTTTTGTGACACTGCCCTTTTCTCTCTCTGTCAAACCAGCACATACTAGCTCAGCCCTGCTCTGTGCAGATTTCATCAATAGTTCCCCCAAAAAGTGAGGGAAATTCCTTGTGATGGTGAGAAGTCCTGAGTGCAGGAGGTTCTGGTGGGCGACCGGATAGATAGAGGGAACATTTTGTTCCTCCTGTGTGTTCTTTGACTCTCAGACTGTTCCCATTGAGGCCGAGTGTCAGTTATGATTCAAGGACCCTGGTCTCTCTCTGGAGAATAGGACGTGGCCACTGTGACATTCTCTGAATTTGTCATCAAAGAACAAACATATAGGAGACAGAGACAGGGTGGACCAGAAACTTTACTCTCCACTTCCCTGTGCTCTGCTACAGCACTTTGCAAGACTCTGAATACTTCCTGAGCCTTTTAAAATATGCCCCATAACAACCACAAACGTCAGGGAACTTTATTAAAGTTTTATGTGATAGAACAATCTGTGGCTCCAGAGCCATATGTGGATCTTTAGCCCCTCTCACATCAGCTCTTAACAAGTTTGGCTTAAAAAAGGCTGGTTTTAGCAATTCTTCTGTCTGAATAGCCACATAAAAAAATATGATTAAATTCAATGCAAACCAATTTTTTTTTAAATATACAGAACTTAAAGAAAGAACACTTTTTACTTTTATTTTAGATTTTATGTTTTTCTTTGTTCCAAAAGCTACAAAACTAATTGCTGTTATTTAAAACCTCAAAACGAACACAGTAAATGTATGATATCCATATATAAAAGCTTTAGAAAAGTCCAATCAGTTGTATGGCTCTGCATAAAATTCATTTTAGAGGAACCAACAGGGGGGTCAGGGTTAGGGTTAGATAAACTTCAGCATCTATGTGTAGAAAGCTGTGACAGACTTACCCCAAAAATATACACTGAAGTTTATCGTTGTCACGTGACAAAACGTGGAGAATTTAGAAGTGTATGCAAAGCACTTATTTTTTTTAGAAGAAGAAAAGTAAAAATCACTAAAAAGGTCTCATTTCCCTGATGTTGGCACCGCTCAAGGCTGAAGTAGCTTCTCCTCATGAACATTTCAATTTAATGTTTTGTCTGCGTTAAACAGAAACGACTAATTTCAAGGCAACGGCAAGTTACAGTGATATAGTTGTGGTTAAAACACAATTCAGAGCCTGCAGCTGGTATAATCTACTTCTCACAATGAGCTTTAACAGCAGCAGCACCCCACTCAGCACTCCTGGGACTCCTCTACAGTAGGTGGCCAAACAATGCCGCCCATCTCTCCATGAGGTTAAATGCCTTTCCAAGGGACTCAGCATTATTCACAATGACTCTGCCGCCCTCCTCCCACTACCTTGCGAGTTCAAACCAGTCCTGCCTGATCCATGAGCAGAAGACGCCGCCGAGGCTGAGGTTTTCTTATCCCGACGTCTAATCTTGGTCCATTTTGGCTTCCTGTACCACGCTGATGTCATCACAGTCAGTCAGCGGGATGACTTATTCTGACTTCTCTGCTGGCCAATACGTTTCTCGTGTATTAGTTGAACCGTGATTACCACATTTTAATCGGATGAGAGAGCTTACCAGAGCCTTTTTACAATTGGGAAAAATTCACAGGTCTAACACAAGGAAACAGGCTTATAAAATGCCTGTATTTTCAAAACAACACAATTTTTCCAATTAAAAAAAATTAGAAAATGGTACAATGCAAAGCAAAAAATTGACCTAAAACAAAAATAAAGCAAGATTTCAGACAAAAAGAGAGACAGACGCAACGTCTGGCTACCCCGCCAAGTGGGTGGGTTCATACTGAAGGCGAGACACAAGACTATCAAGAATCTGTCAAGAAAAAAAAACTCTGTAAGCAGTTTCACAGCACTCCTTTAAACCGGCTCAAACAGTCAGATGAAATGTCGGGTTGTCAAAACATTGATTAGAGATCGGCAGGTTTTTAGCATGTTCAGCAGGCTGCAGCCGCACAGAGAGCAGCAAGGACCGTGTGTGACTTCAGTGAACTGCTGAGTAACAAAAAGCTAATTACTGCAACATGTGCAATTAGTTGTTTTCCTTGAATCCAAATTACCACCTCACTGCTTTGCAGAGGGCTCAAAAGCCGGGGTTCAGGATGCACTCACTGCCGTAGTGCCTCTGTGCACTACAGCAGTAGTACCTGAGAATCAGAGACTTACTAAAAGGCTCCCCTCGATTCACAATCGACACAATTCATCAATCGCCTGATGAATTGTGCAGGTGATTTATGTGCTCCAACTTGTAGCAACCTGACGTATTTCTTGACACAAACATCTAATATTTCTTACCTTTGATGTTTACCAATTTGGTGCTTAGTAGGAAATACTATCTATTTGTCTACTTGTTTGGTGAGGAAACAAGCATATGATTGCAAGCAAACCTTTATCTTCCTCATACTTAGCTACAACTTGCAGTTCTGTTGTGTTTTTATCTCAGGTTTCTATTAGTTTTCCAGACTCAAATTTCAGGGTTTTTAGTAATTTAGTAACAATATGGACTTTTGTGTAAACCTTACATTACCTTGTTTGGTTTAATCATTTGTACTCTTTGCAGACTACAAAATAACACAAATCTTTTTGGGTTCCAGTTTATCAGTGTGTGATAAAACACTACTTTAAACATCACCTGGACGAAGAAAGAAAATCTTTTTTTTTTTATATAAGTGAATGCACCTCAAGGCACTTTCAGACTTCAGTGTGGAAGTTTTTACTGAACCTCGGCTCCTTTCAGTGTCAGAAAGATGTTTATAAATGAATTATTTATGAAGCACAAAAGATGTACAAATCTTCTAGAAAGAAAACTGTATTTTAGGTCAGGGAATTAAATTTCTGCAGACACCAAAGTTGCTCTGGGTTAGAGCAACTTAGCATGCCTGTTTCCTGGAAACAGGCATAGAAAATATTGGATTAGTAAATATTGTGAGTCTTTTGAATAAACTCTGCAGGAAAAACAAACAGGGACTGCTGTTAGTAATGCTAATTATACTAAATGCTAAAGACAGCTTAAAATGGCAACTCTGTAATGGTTTCTGTTTTACTAAAATCGTGTTTTTCTACTGAGGTGTGTAACACAGACTGCTCTCTGACACACGATGTGATGGTGACAGTAATATAAATAATTAATGATCAGTCAAAGAATGGCTTCTTAAGACTTTTTTATGATTGAATTGGATGAATTGCCAAATCTTAACACATAAAGGTAATTCAGAGCATTTTCTTCCTAAATATTATATAATCTGTCTGGGAAAGAAAACAGGGTTTCCCCAGTGTGTTATAAGCCTGGCGGGCCACCAGGCTTTACTTGTGCTCCCACCAAGTAACATTGCTTAGTTTTAAAGTTTTTTTTAATGTTTGCATTTTTTAAGACTTTATAGTTGGTGTTAAGATATTAATCTTTCAATGACATATAATTATCAAGAGATATTTTCAAATTTCCTGTCAACTTTAAATATTTTTTAACTCAGAAACACAATGGGCCGCTGGATGAATGACTGCTGAGCACTCCAACCACTAGGCTTAGTAAGTTTTCTGAGGGAAACCTTGAAACATATGATGTGATTTTTAACATTTGTCCTTAACTTTATCCTTCTGTCCCATAATGCAGAGATTTCACTGTAATTGTAGATTTTCTGAGATACAGAAAAAGGTGTCGCTCTAACTTTTACATTTACAAAACAGGTTCAGTTTAAAACCCTGGTGCAAAAATCTAAATGCCAAAAAAACAGAAAAAGATTTGCAGTTTTGTATTTGTATGTCTTTGTGATTTTCTCATCAAGTTAATAAACAAAACAACCAATGAACTAACAGGCTTACATTAAATAATTTTTGTAAATCCACATTTCAAGATAAAAAAGCTCTTTGTTTTTTTCTGAAAAAACAAAGGGTTTTTTCAGAAAAAAATTCAGAGAACTATATTTTTGTTAATTTAATAGGGAAAAAAAGACTGGAGGCTCCTAAGTTTTTCTTTTCCACACATAATTACATTTTTCCATACTTATCCAGACTTGGAAAAAGATCAAATTGTATCCCAGACTTTCCTAGACTTTCCAAGCCCTGCGTGTTAAAGATGCGAGCATTTTCCCGCCGTATTTCCAGTGTGACCTCTTCACAGTCTGGCACTCTGGAGAGCCAGAGAATCCAGCCTCACAGAGTCTGCTTGTATTTGCTCCCATCCTCTGAGCTTTTGAAAACATCCAAATTTGATTTCAGAGTGAGTCTACAGGAGCCTTTAGCCTGTTTACTGAATCAGACGCTTCTCTGTCTTGTCTCACAGCCTGCCTGCCTGCCTGCCTGGCTGGCTGGTAGCAGAGAGGCCCCAAGAGGGACAACAGACGGAAAGAAAAGTTACACATGCACACCAACACACACACACACATTTCAAACATTTGCAGATGACTTTAATTCCTCCTTCTCCTTTGTTACCAATTTATTTGGTAACCCACTTTGAATGGATGCATCTTCAGTTTTCAAGTTTTTTTGGAATGAGTTACAACTCCTTTTGGTTTGTCAGAAGGAGGGTTTTAAAAGAGAAAGAAAAAAATATCTGAACAGCAGCACTAATTAATGTGGTGCGCCTGACAAGTGTTGCTGCTAAAACAATTTCATTACATCACCAATTTAAATTACAGAGGAAGGAGACACTGGAGGGTGCGCTCGTTCTTAGTGTGTTTACACACTTTCTTAGACAGACACAAAGAGGGAGTGGACGTAACGACATGAACACCTGCAATCCAGTGCAACACTTTTGCAATGAATACAACGGCAAATTCAAGTCTGTGATCAGAATTAGAGGCTTGTTGGTGAAATGTTCAGAGCTCTATAACTTGTATTTTAAAATGAAGATAAAAACGTCTTCATCACGTTTTATAAATTTGAAAACACTTTTAGACTGCTCACTGTAAAAATATAGGCTGACTTGTTGTACTCTTTGCCCCTCATTATTAGCATTGCTAAAGGGTGGAGTATACCTTTTTTTTTTTGTATATCAGAGCACTAGCACAAAGGTGTGACGTGAGTTTCATACCTTTGTTGCTCCTACAAACTGAGGCATTTGTAATTGAAAACAAAAAAGGCAGATGCTTCCAGATCCACTCACAAATGTAAATAGTTTTCAGTCTGAAGGCACAATAACAAATGTAATGTTTAGCTATTGTTCCAATATAGTACATTTGGTTTCACAGTTAATTATTATTATTTACCATAAAAATAGCAGATAAAATGTTTCACTTTGCGACATTTAACCATCAGAATGACTTTTAAAATGTGTTAATTTTTTTTAACAAAAACAGGAAACAGAAAGGAATGTGTTCTTTTTTTTAAAAAAAGAAATGATCACAACAAAACACAAAAATTTTAATTAATCAAGAAGATCAATATGATTTTCTTCAAAGATCACTAATCACAAAGTGCTTTGCAACTGTTCGAACAAAGAAACGAGAACGCAAAACAACGACCATACCAAAACTGTTAACACAAATAAACTAATGATTAAACAGAGTCTTAAGAGAGGAAACAGTAGCAATAAACGTTAAAATAAAAAAAATTAAAAATGTAATGAAAGTTTTCATTGTAAAATAGTATAAAACATTAAACTGAAATCTAAAAACTCTCCGCTGCCCTGATCTTTTGAGTGTAGACAGAAAACACAGGATAACAAACAGCCAAACAGCAGAAATACATATCCAAACTCACCAAAAACAATTACTTAAAATTTGACACAATACATGTTTCTCTACAGCTGTGAATGGCATTGTATGTAGCACAACAATGAGGTTAACTAAAGCCATGATAGCTTTACTTTCAGATTCAGTTAAACGGCATATAAACTTATCCATCAGGTTTCCGAGCAGAGCCTGCAGAGTGCCGACTCTGGCTGTCACAAACAGTTCACTTGCACTGCCCCTACTTGGTCTTTTCAAGACTCCAAGATATTTCAGTTTTCTCACTGACACTTTTTATATTGTCCGACAGTTTGAAAGAAGAATATTTGCCTTCTTTTGTTAAACAGACGGTAACAGCACTGTTACAAGCATTGTACTTAAAATAATGTCGTACATTTCACAGAGTATAACAGCTGTTGAAAACCTGCACTTGAAGAACTAAAACCCACAGGATTATCTGCATACATCATGTGAGTAATTTCCAATAAATCATCCAGTAAATTCTTATAAGCACAACAAAAAAAATGGGTGGGCATGAGATTATAAGGATATAATTAATTAAGCAAGCTATATAATTAATTAAAACAGAACAAGTATGTACATATTATATTGTACATTTGTTGTAAGTATACTGGTTAACTAAAAAAAGTGTATTTTAAATATCTGTAAGTGCACTTATTTATCAATAAGATGGATTTGGAAATATATTTTTGCATTAGATAACAAGAATTACAATGGATGTATGTTGATGTCTGCTGCAAGATGCTGTTCTCTTTTCCTCTTGTTTTGGGGTTTTGAGGAATTATCAAGTGCAAAGGGGTTAGGGACTAACGGTAGGAAACGGGATTCAGGCTAAGAATACAAGCTCTACATCACCCTGTCCTAAACTTCAGCTGTCCTGTAGCAGGCTGCAGGGTAATGAAAGAGCAGCAGTCGCCACCTCCTCCTCCCTCTTGCTATCCCTCCTCCCATCCTGAGCTCCTCTCTCTCTCCCTCTCTCTCTCTCTCTGTGCTGCTCTGCCCTGGCTGGCCTCACATCCAGACGGCAGGAATTTAACGGGGAGGGTCTGCCAGACTTAAGACACAGGGCTGCAGGCTGAGACCAAATGAGGCACTGCTGGTTACCAACACAGATACTGATTTTGGGTTTTGTGCAGAGCAAACAGGATGTGCAGACCAGTCTGCGGAGAAGGATCAAGGGTGGGTGTGCGCTGCAAGATTTCAGAGTGGGCACCAGCTTTATGGCCATCTGGACACTGTCTAACTGTAATATTAAGGGTACAGTAAATACTCTTTATTATTTATCAGCTTGAATAAATAATAAAAAAAATTATTTGAAAAATGTTGCAAGAAGGACCTTGATCCCAAATGTCCTAATTGACCTCCTTCTGGGAGCCAGTGAGATTCTGAAATTCATTCAGTAAATAGTGTCATGCATTCAAACCGAAGTGCCAAACATCACAGAAGCTGCATGACAGGTGTTGTATAACACAGCAGAGAAGGAGTAACACTTGGACATGCCAGCTAATTGCATTACAACAGGTAGCCGATAATAGCCTTGATGGGAGTCAACAAGCCCAGACACACGGCTGACTGTTAGCTAAGTGACATACATTCAACCGAGCCATCAGCTGATCGACCGAGAAGACACATTAACCCCCCCCACACACACACACACACACACATAAAATAAACCTGCAACCACTCTCTTCCGAACATATTTCCACAGCACTGTCCGAATGCAGTCGCCTTCTTTTAAAAACAATCCCAATAAACGTTGCCGCTTCAGCGCAACTCGTTCGCTCGGTGTTTACATACAATGGAGCAAGCAGTCTGGCTATTAAAGCGCTCCGTCGCGGCTCACGCAACCAGAATGTGCCCCCTTGACACCAGTTCACCAGCGGCTGTTAAAAGGTTTCCCGGAGGTCAGTCTATTGTTAGCAGGTAGTGGCTGTCCAGCGGGAGGCAGAAGCCCCACATTCAGCATTCAAACCTCGCTTTGCAACAATAATTTAGGAGAAAATAACCAGGCGCGAAACTTACTTTCTGCTCGAAGCTCAGTGGCAAAGCCGCGTATTGTTCCTCCACGCCGCGTGTTTACGGCGCTCCGCTCCTTCGCTCTCTTCACTTCACAAAGACGACGTGAGAGAGCCTAGAAGACGGTGTGACTGACTGACTGACTGACTGAATCAACTACCGTAGAGCACGGCAAGTTGAAGTGTCAGATTTCACTGGCTATTCAGTTACCAGAGAAAGCCGTGCGCGGTGGCGGAAGGAAAAAGGCGGCCTAGATTTCCTGCGGAAGGACACCAGTGGTAAGACGTAATAGTAACATTATAACAATACCTCTGCTGGAAATATGCAGTAATTAACTTCTGTGGCCTGTTTCTTCATGCACATATTTATCAGCCATATTATTATTATTATTTTTATTATTATTATTATTATTATTATTATTATTATTATTATTATTATAGGCATAAGATTTGTTAGTGATAATGTTTATTTATAAATATATTTATTTCTTTATATCGTTATATTTTGGGTTTTACCTGAATATTCTTTACTTGTAATTGTTTAGTCATTTTAAAGACCCGTGTTTATTTAAATTTTCAGGTTCATCCGATTAAATAAAAGCTAAGTACTTTTTTCTATTTTTTTCTATTTTTGACATGAACACAAAAATGTAACAAAAAATGAGCAATGGAAATTTACAACAGATTTCAGTTGTCTGTTAAATGTTGCGTTTAATTGCTTTTATTTTTGTTTTGTTTGTATTTTATTTGTTGAAAGTCTGGATCACCCCTATCAAGATATCAACATTTCGTGTTTTTTTTGTTTGTTTGTTTTTTATGTCTTTTTTAGCCACATTTGGTATTACATTATATTTGAAATACATATTAGTTTATAGCTGATGGGAGAGGCATTTGTACACTCAATCTGTGGACACACAAAATACTGTTAAAACAAAGTCTTCGTTGAGCACGATAGTATGTCAAGAAACAGCAGTACATAAATGATTATAAATACGCCCACAAGTAACGTGGATGGGCGTCTAAAGTTATTTTGGCGTGTATCTTTGCATACTGGGCCCCGCTCCAGCAACTCCATACGCGGGTTTCCGTGTTTTGCAGGCGGCCGTCCTCCTGTGGAAGCCTCGGAATAACAAAGACGTGTTTGAGAGCAGCGGCAGGCTGGGCTGAGCGCTGACGTCAAGGAACAATGTCTCTCCTCCCGACACGCACGCACCCTTGCACACACGGGCACGCACGTCTGCACGCAATCTCTTTACTTCCCCTGTGTTCCCAGTCAGGCAAGGCTGAACTGCCCCAGAGGGAGGGCCGCTCAGCTCGCAGCGCACCAGATAGAATCATTCACTCCTCATGCGGTGCGTACACGCAGGATTTCTGTAGTGTGCGTGTGCGTTGGGGTGGGAATAAACAATCAATGGACTCATAGATAACGTATACCACATAAACCATAAAAAGACAGAAGACAAACCAACAAACGAACAGGAAAACTAGTCTTGCACGTGCAGTGTGCGCCAGACGCGCACCCTACTTCCTTTGGCTGAAACTTTTGGATAGAAGATCACCAACAAAAGTGGTAACAATTGCTGCGCTCAGTTTACGATTTCATTTCACACTGTGTCACAAGTCCAAGGGTCAGATTCCTGTTAGCAGTTCTTGGCTCGGGCACCTCTCTTTGAAGGGAAGGAAGTGTCTGCCATCCTTTTAGCTTCCTGCCTACAGGGTTCCTGACACTGATGCAGTGTGCAGCCTGAGCAAGCTATCAGCAGTGAAAGAAGGGAGGCGGTTGGGTGGCCTTGTGGGTTTGGTGTGTGTGTGGGAGGGGGGTCTGTATCAATGTGTCTCAAGGACACCCCAGCCCTCTGGTCAAAGCAGCCATGATCACTGATGGGGACAAATGCAACCAGTGACATCAGCTGCTTGGGCAGTTTCTCATTTTTATTTCAGGGAAGCATATTTCTACAATGGAAATGAGGTTAGCAGTCAATGTCACATGCCTTATTTGGGAGCTCATGTTTTTTTCTACCTTTAAATGGCCTCTAAAGATGACTTATGTCAATGTGTCCTCACTCTTTGCTCTTTGCAAGCCTCTCCTTCTGCAGAGGAGCCATGGTATGGTCATGAGAAAGAGATGAGGAAAGATTTCAACAGTATCTTGAAAAACTTCTTGAGAAAATTTGGGTAAAACGCAGTAAGAGCACCCATTTTTGTGATGGTTTTTGAAATTCACAATATGTGATTACTATTGAATAATTTGATCTTTAGAACCGTTTAGTTCCCTAAACAGTTATAAAGAACCTCTAGTTGGTGTAGAATATGTGTTTCAGGTTTTGTCAATATAAGTACATTCATCTAAGTATATTCATTTTTTTTTTATCTAGATTTAATTAAATGCTACTTAGACATCTTAAAAACAATGAAACATCCTTTAAGTTTGAGCTAATTTAGAAGCTGCAGAGGGCAATGGGAGTTGGGAGGTAATGTTGTTAAAGCGTAACGTTAGTATTCTCCGATTCTAAAGTAGAATAATTTTGCTGACTTGGAATCAGCAAATGACATATCTATTGGTGACTTTTTCCACATAGCTTTCAGTCTGATAACACTATCTCATGTTCTGGTTCATCCATCAAGTTTTTGTTTTATACTAACTAAAGGCAATAGGGCACGCTGCAGATGGTCAGGTCATCCGGCAGTTCAGAAAGAAATGTCTTGTTGCCGAGCTTTTTGTTGTCATTGCATGGCGTGCACTTCAGCCTCTCCAAATAATTTAGTCAAATGGCTGCCAAGAAGATGGATGGATTTTAATACATATGGGTTCAGTCTGAATTGCGTATAATTTCACGTGTGCTGCATTTTAAACATTAAGCGAGTGCGTCAACGTAAACCAGAAGAAATAAACTTTGACAAGGTTAACCCATAGTGTGTTTTAGCAGATCAAATTACCATATGAAAACAACTTAGTCTTCAGCACATTAATGACAATCAAGCCAGACTCGTTTTCTGACTTTGTTTAAATACTAAATGATCCTCATTTCTCTCTGTCATCTTTCTGCTCCTGACATTGCTCCTCTGTGCTGAAGCAGCGGGGGGAGTGATGGATGCTTCTTGTAGTTACATGATGGAAGGAGAAATTTTGTTGCGCTGAAGCCCTCTTGTTCACATGGAGGTGTGACGGTGGTGTATTGTGCAATGCAGTTGTTTGCACCAACAAACTTCTGCAGCGACTGAGAACCTTAAAAATTAAACAAGTCACATTGTCAGGCGTGACAGGCACCTGTAAAACAGTCTCTGGTTAGACTTGTGGTACTACTGTCTTGGTAACGAAACTCTTTCTAAAGTCTGTTACAGTAGACTACGGTAACTCTTAAATATGACTGTTATAGGGTCGTCAATCCAAACACTCAACCACAACATGTCTTACCACTTTGTTTCTAAATCGCTTTAAAAACAAGGCTGAACAAACTACTGAAAAAATATACAAGATTAAAAAATGCAAGCTGCTAAAAGAGACAAGATTCCCAAGTTAATTTTAAAAATGCATTTGTGTCAGAATGTTCTGAACACAAAAGACAAGCTCAAATTAACTGAAAACAGAAGGTGAAGAAGAAATTTCTCCAGGGTTTAGTTGTAAAAATTTGCACAAGCATTTAAAAAAGTTAATTTTTTTTAATAGAAACTTGCTAAATCCTTTAGATTTAATCAGAGCAGTTCCAGCTTGCGGGTCTCATATTTAAAATGCAGATTCAAATGTAAGCATGCTTTCAAGGTGAAGCTCTTGTAAATGGACTTAATTTATGTTGCACTTTTCCAATCATACCGACCACTCAAAGCGCTTTATGCTGGAGCCACATTCAGCAAGTCACACTCACTTATGCAGGGCACTGTCATACACCCATACAAAGACCTGTAGGCAACTTAGGGTTAAGTGTCTCACCGAGGGGCACATCGAGATCTGGCAGCAGGAAGCCACAACTTCCGGATTGCAGGATGACTACTCTTCCCACTGTTGCCTCTGAGCCATGTAGCTCAAGTTCCATGAGATAACGTTATTTGAAAGCCACACTATGTGAAAGAGGACAAATTCTCCTCTGTTAAGAGATATAAATTGGTGATTAATTGTCAATAGCATGGCAGCAGGAAGAAATTGTTTGCAGCAAATGTGGAGCGCAGCTGAACAGAAAAATGGGAGATGTCAACAAATTTAGGTAGTAAAACAATCAAAATTCGAGAAAAAAAAAACATGAAGGAAATGTAATAATAGCTTAATGTCTTGTGACCTGAACTGAAAAAAAGCAGATTTTGCCAACTGTGTTTACCACTCTGAAATGAAAGGTTAATTTTAACACTCAAATTTATGATATTGCTTCTCTCCTACAAGGATTGAAGAGCAAAGGTCAACACCAGATATCCGGCAGGTGCTTCACTGTTGCTCTCATGTCAATTCACAAATTTCAGCTTCATCTATCATGAGATGACAAAATGGTAGTCAAGGAGAGTCATCTCAGAGCGGTTCTCAATGTTAGGGTTATGTTACCCTAACC
Organism: Brachyrhaphis terrabensis; assembly: GCA_903067065.1. Lineage (NCBI taxonomy): Eukaryota > Metazoa > Chordata > Actinopteri > Cyprinodontiformes > Poeciliidae > Brachyrhaphis > Brachyrhaphis terrabensis. The sequence goes on along the minus strand of CAEGAG010166546.1, from coordinate 52,691 downwards.
CTCGTTCTCAATGTTCTCCTGCAAAAACTAAACTGGCAGTCATCTTTATAAAAACTAAAGAAAATGTTTGGCTTTAGCCAACAACGACGACACACAAAAAAAAATAGAACAAAAAAGACGAGAACCAAGACTGAAGCCTTGATGTATTCCTCATGGAAAGCAAGTAGAGGCTGATAGAAAACACACCGATGCTGACACAAAAGATTTACAGTGTGGGACTGAAACTAGCAATTACTCCAGCGCAGAGATAAGGAGCTTGTGATCCACAGCATCAAAGGAAGTTGTTGGGTGCAACAGCACAAATCCAAAGTCGTCTGTTGCATATTTCTTTTTCATCATGATTGTTTCTTCAAAATATAACAATGCAAATAGATTACAGTTCTTTAAAGTCAAGTCTTAAAATAGTTTTTTTTTCTACCCAAACTAAAGCTAGTGGACATTTATGCAAAAATTATGTAATATCCAGAAGGATTTCTATGAGGTCAAAACACATCGAAAGACAAAAACCCAAAACACAATGTCAAAAGATACAACCATTACACACTACAGGAAACTTTTTTTTTTTCTTTTCTTTTTTTTACGGTTATTTTTTTAGTTTATTGGAATGCTGTATTTTTTTTATTTGTTTGCTTTGTTTTCATGAAATGTTAACATGTTTTCTGAAATCCATTGTTCTCTTGTTACTTTTTGCAAAGCCAAATGTATCTTCTCACTTGAAGTTCTGCATTCTGTTTGTTGAGTTTTATGACATTAAATTTGAGTTTTGCAGCTTTCCATTTCTGTTTGATTTTTGTTTGTGTTTATTTTTAGAAGATTTGTGGGGGGTTTTTGTTATTTGTTCTGTCTCTTTGGAGCATTGTTGTTTGTTTGTTTGTTTGTTTTGTAGGCCTAGTGTATTTTTAAAATCAACAGAGTGAGGAGAGAGGGTGCACTTCTGGAGCATCTGATTTTATAAAAGTTACATATGAACACTAAGAAAATTTCAGCAAAAATCGGCTTTATTGGAGGAGGTGAAACAAGGGTTAATTTTCTCGATATGTTGAGGAGCTGTGGGGTCAGTAAATGGATCCTCTCCTGCGGAGAAAAAACAGAGGAGCACTATTTTAAAACAAGACAAGTGAAGTCTGGTTGAGTACACCATTGATCTCTTCTGGCTGTGAGAAGAACGAGGAGCTGAGCGACAGAAACGGGAGGAGAGAAAGCAGATAATATGACTGCTGGCCTCTGGAAGCTTGGACAGCTTTTATAGACTCTGCCGCTGTCTTAGTGTCTGTGCTCAATCTTTTTCTCCATTTCTCTTCTGTGTTTCTGTGAATGTTGACCGGGTGGTCGCAAGACAGCACGGGGCCCCATGCTGACTGGCCTGACTGGCCTTACTGGCTGCGGGGAGCAGAGGGGAAATCAATGAGCGCTCACGATAGAGTGCCAGCTTCCAGACAGCTAACAGTTCCCTGAGGCCACGCGAGAGAGGTGGTGGAAAAGAAGAATGGAATGATAGAATACGGTGGATGTTTCTTTTTTCTTTTGCTTTATTACAAGTCTGCCATAAGTTGTTTCCTGGCCATCAGTGGTTATAAAGAAAAAGCCCATTTGAAACACAGAAGCACAGAGTTCCTTCATGGGTGTTCATGTCCACTAAGGCATGCGTATCTTAAGGGTTCACACACAGTTCAGGAAGCAAACTCTCGGCTGCATCCGAAGCTTGACACTCGACTTATGAGATGTGAAGTCGAGAGTGGTGGTCCGACGCCCAGAGGGCGATGAACGCAACATTATTTTTAGTCTGCTTGTTCTTTTCTTTATTGTTGCACAGTTTACTTTCTGCATGCATGTGTGTGGTGCGATCCCGTTTTTTTGTTACATTATTATGCAATGCAGTATATGACCTTGGGAAGAACATGTGCCAGAGGGACGGAGAGAGAGAGAGTTGAGTAAATGTGTGACCACTTCAACCTCTGTGTCATCCTTGGCTGCACAACTAGCTGCCTCAGTAGTCACAGAGCGACTGTCGTGAGGACTCAGAGTACTATTCACTCAATTTGCCTGCTTGTATGTATTACATTAACACCAAATAGTAATGCAAGAGTTGAATGACAGAATGGAGGGCTTTTTCTTTTGCTTGAAACGACAATTAATGCCACAGGCCTACTCCAAAACGGCTCTCGGCTCCAATCTTTATGTTGCATCAAAGAGTCTGTAACTAGAGTTAAAATGGAAAACAGGCTGCCAGAGAATTCACCTAAGCTAGCGTCTATTTCTCAGGATGACATTAATATAATAGGGCTGGTGCCCAAAACAACTTTGTATTGATTCACATAACCTTTTAAGCCAGTCGATTGCAGCACTCTAACTCAGAACGCTGCAGCGTTTCAATGTTTTCAAGCAAGGATTTGTTGCATTGCTGTCCGGTAGACATTTTCCTGTTACGTGTTCATGCAAACTGTGCCTTTCATGTAAAAATGAAAAGAAGTAGGTCAACAATAACCTCAGTGATGATAAGCTTGTCTTGTCCTGTTGTAATGTGCATTTACAGCTGCTTTGCTGAGTCATGATCCTCAGCAGGATTATTACTCACGTGCATACAGACCGTCCTCAAAGACAGACGCTTTGGATTCATCCAGCAGCTACTGAACATGAAATTGGCTCAAAAGCTGAAAGAGGAGCTGAATACATTGCTAACAGTAAACAGTCATTTCTTCTTGAATGTGGCCTCTTCTTCTGTTTGGCATATCTCAGATATTATAAATTCATGCCGGGAATAAAAATTATAAATCAAATTGCTCATATCTTTGAACTTTTTTTTTTTTTTTTTTTTTTACATTTTTATGTACACAAACTTCATTGTATTTTAGAGTTATTTTATTTCATAGAGCAACACAAAGTAATATAACTACAGCAGTGTGTTACAGCGGAAGAGAAGAAGAGAAGATTTACAAATAAAAATCTGAAAGGTGTGGCACGCATTTGCAACCATCCCCCTCTTTTCCTGACACCTCAAAATTCCATTATTAGTAATACAGAATTTAGTCCATGTATAAATACAGCTGCACTTTGAACCGCTCAGAGGTTTGTTGGAGAACATTAGCAAACAATCATCTCCTGGAGACCAAGGAACACACCAAACTGGCAAGCGATAAAGTTGTGGAGAAGTCTAAAGCAAGCTTAGGTTTAAAAAATATTTCATGCACGCAGCTCTGTTTGACCCATTATCACAAAACAGAATTTGAACTGCAAACTTACCAAGACATGTCCATCCACCTAAACTGACACGTCAGACATTAATCAGAAAAGCAGTCAGAAAGTCCCTAAAAGTTCCAGAGGAGCTGCTGAGATTTATAGCTCATGTGGGAGAATTTGACAAAAAATAAATCTTCCTCACAAAGCTGACTTTTATGAAACTCATGAAGGAAAAAGAGTTTGCTTGAAAAAAAACAACAAAGCAATGACAAATCATACCAAAAGTTCACCCTAAGGAAGAAGGTGCTCTGGTGAGAGGAGAGCAAAATTAAACTACTCAAACTTACAGCCAAAACAGTTTAGATCAAACCATTCCCATGTCTTAGAATGGCCCAGTGCAAATGAGAATATGTGGCATCCCTAGGAAACTGATGTTTGCAGATGCTCCTCATCAAATTTGACGATGCTTGAGCTGTTTTTGCGAAAGAGTATGATCAAAAACATCAGTGTCTGGATGTGTAAAAGCTAGTACAGACAGAAGATTATAATCACAGCACAAGAAAAGTATTACCTCAATTGGACTAAATACCTATGCTCTGTTGATCTCACAATTGTGCACTATTTTGTGCTAATCCAATGTGTTTGTATATTGAAAAGGTCAATGGGTGTCAAAACTTTAGGGAAGCACTTTATATATGTTTAATGCTTATTTTAGTACATATATCTGTTATTCAGGGCCCCAAATGATCACATAATCATATTCTGCATGTACAATTTAGAGCACGCAGTGTATGATTTTAATAGGCTTCTTTCATATGGATATTATGACTTTGAAGTGGACTGGAGTAGAAGAAAAATATTCGTGACGTTTAAATGCTGAATGGGAACACTCACAATATCTGCTTAGCATCTTAACAACAGCCACACAGCCTGTAGCCTTCTTAAGAGCTTTAGTATCCCAAATCTCTGTGATTATATACATTAACAATGACTAATCATGTTATACAACCTGCCACTTCTCCAGCTCTCCAATGGGACTGTGCGACTCAGCTCGCAGACTCTTGTGTGTCTCTGGAGGGGGTGAAAAAGAAAGTGCTTTGTGCCAGAGAGTTCAGGACGGTGCCTCGGAGCAGCAGGAGGAGGGATTGAGTCTCCTCCAGAAAAAATAAATAACGCCCTTGTCTGTAAAGTGACCGGTGCTCACTCCCAGACTTTCAAGGCAGCTCGAGTTACTGTGGCCCCCGGAGAGGAGCAGACAGGTTGTGTCTGAGAGGAATACCTTCCCACACATGACATCATTCCTGGGATGGCTGCAGCATTAAAAAATAAAAAATAAAAAAAATAAAAAAGCTCTTGGCTCAACCAAAAGAGAAGCACACGACAAACACGTCTGAGCACATGACTTGATCTGGTGAGAGAACTGTGGGACCTGTCGAAGGTTTTGGTTTGATTGCTGATTTTTCAGGAAGCTCATTTGTCTATGGAAAGCCACACGCTACAATTGTTAGCATTCAGGAGTTTGAGAGTGTCACCTCTCACACAGTGAAGTTCTTGATTTAATATTTTGCAGTCACTCTCTCACACACACACACACACCCCCACACACACACCCCCACTCACCCCCACCAATGCACACACACAAAGAAATAATGTGATCTTACAATCCAGCCTTAGACATGAGTCTATTGTGTGGGTTGAAATTAGCTCCAACCGCCCTGCTACCAGTGAGGGTGGTCTCCCTTGGGCTCTGTGGATGACATTAAAGGGATTTGTCCGTGAAGATCCGACTCTATTACTGCTGATAATGCGCTGGCTGAAAACCACAGAGAGATCAGAGGGAAAAGTGTGTGGCTCACAAATTGTAATCATGTATATCTTAATAATCTAAAGCAAGCTCAATCTGTTTCATCGGAATCACCAGATTCTTCCTCTGCAGAGCCACGGGAGCTTGCAGAGCTTTAAATGCTGGACCACAGTGATGCGTCTAGCTGATGGACGCATAGAAAAGTCAAAATATGTAAACCAAAACAAGAAGGATACCACAGAAGACAGCACCACCTGCTGGTTGAGTCTGGGAAATGAACTGGGGCGGTAAGGTTGATTCGAGCCCACAGATGTCACTGAGATGAGAACATCTATGACTGTTCCTGCTTATCAGGCCCGTGAGGGACTGATTGAGCTGCTGCACACATCAAGGCCAGCTGCCGTGCTTTTGATGCTAAAATGGCAGGTTGTAAAATGTCAGTTAAATCCCAGAATTTAATAAAGTTTGGGTAATTGGGGAATGGTCGGGCCCAGTAACTTGCGAAATGCCCCTTGAACCCTATCACACTTTTTTTTTTTTTTTTGCAACCACAAATTGGGATTTTATGTAGTGGATAATTTTAAAGTTAAAGGAAAACATTTGGTGGTACAAAAGGTTTTACAAAAAGAAATTCGAGAGTGGCATACATTTGTATTAAGCTTCTTACAAGAGTTTTATTGCAGTTACAGGTGTGAGTGAGTCTTCTGGGATATTTAGAAACAAATTAGGTCTAAGTCTGGACTGTGAGTAGGCCTTTCTAACACAGAAACCTGCTTTATTGTAAATCATCTCATGGTAGTATATTCATTGTCTTGCAGCCTTGAATGTGTTTTATTCCCAATAGCAAGATCCCTCCAATCAGCTGTGCCTGCTCACAAAAATAATCTAAATAGATTGATGCTGTTACCACTGCTTTTTTTTTATCATGAAGATAGTGTGTTTAGGGTGATATTCAGTGTCTGATTGTGGGTCAAAATTGAGGAGCTTTAGCCTTTGGCAAACTTTAAAATCATACATTTCTGTCAGCAATGACGTTGTTCTCATCAATCTTCCATGAAGAACTGTAGAGTGCCCAATTAATGGGCGTCATGGCAACAGATTCCCCTACCTGAACTGTGGGTCTCTGCAGGTCCTTCAGAGTTACCCTACCTCACGCTACAAGAGTTTGAAAACATATCCATGTCACATTTTCATCTGACCCAACCACCAACTTTCCTCTAAGTTCATTACTGTGCACAACTTTGTGATGTTCTTTCACATCAAATTTCAATAACACTCCCTGAACTGGTGGTTGTAAATGATACATATTGTAAAGCTGTATCAGTGTAAAAAAATAAAATAAAACACCATGTTGCTCCCGTTATCCTTGACGAAGATGTTATCTATCTTTGTGAGGTCATTCCTGCTCTCCACGATCTGTTGTTGACGTCCCTCTGCGGCATGACGCAGCATGTAACACTGTGCAAACATCTCAGCTGAGAATGGACTCCGGACCTGGATCACCAGTGCGCTGTAAACCGCCACCTCACCCACATGTTGCCACATTCAGGACCTGCTGTACAAAGAAAAAAACCCCCAAAACAAATAAAATATAAATAAAAGCAAAATGACTCATGGTTTTGTGGCGAAGGAGCCGCCCAGGTTAATCTGTTCACGGCATCGACAAGGACGGTTTTCCGTAACACCACAGCACCTGACCCCAAGCTCACCTCGTCACTGCTCCGTCTTCCTCTGGCTGTTTGGACTACGTTGCCAGGCAGTGGTCTCCGTAAACACAGCACCTGGCAGCTCCGGCAGGAAACCACCATGAGCTCTGTGGAAAATTAGATGCCATTACTGCAAACACACCAGTTTTGCTCGGATAACTGGGTATCTTTGCAGGAGTTGAACCGTGTCAATCTGTTCTCTTTTGTTTTTGTATGTTTCACAACAAGAACTTTGATTTTTTTTTTTTTTTTTTTTTTCCATCCTCAGCTAATCTTATCTGAATGTTTGCTCCTCAACTCCCAGTATTGGCTCTCATTCCTCCTCACTACTACAAGAAGCCTTTCACCAATTAACTCCCTCTCTAATTTACATTACAATTAATGGCCAAGAAAGTGTCATTTACTGGACCTCCATGCTGCTTATACCCTGTCTCATCAATTTCCTGTTATTGTTGGCAGTTGAGCTGAAGCCCCAGTATTGATCCCTCACCCTGGGAGAAGATAAGGTGGGGGAATCGAGATGGATTCCATATCTATTATCTAATGGAATTCCTCCTCCCAGAAAGGGCTATGGATTTTCTGCCACTGAAGCTGTGAAAATGTGTGTCTGTGCGGGGCCTCTTCTGTGTGTGTCAGTATATGAGTGTCCTCTCGCAGAGCGGATAGTGACTCTTTTTTTTTTTTTTTTTTGTGGGGAAAAATTAATGACGTGAACAGAATATGTTGGAAAGCAGCACCCAGGCTCTACAGAGTGCTGAAGCATTCAGGGAAATGCTCACTCTGTGAATGCGTATTGACCTGCTGCTCGTTAAATGGCTCTTTCAGGAAATTGTGGATATATAAGGCCATATTCTTTGAGCATTGTATCAAACTATGACTCATAAGACAGAACTTTGTCAGACAATTGCACAGGTTTGTTTAAGTATAATAAAAAAAAAAAAGATAACTTACTTAACCTGGGGTTCTTTGCTTAACTTTAATACTTTCGTAAGGAAAAGGTTTAATTGGAGCTAACTTAAGTAAGTTTTGCAGTGCTTAAATAAACAAACACGCACTGACACACAAAAGCACAATTTAATTATGTAGAGATCTCACATCATTGATCAAATATTTCTAGTTAAGCCACAAAAATTGTTTCTGGTCAGCTGAAATTTTAAGAAGCAGTCGTATTGGACCTGGCAGCAGCAGTTGGAACAGGATGATTGTGTCCATCTGTTGCACTTAATAAGCTTCCAACAAGACACAAAACAGAGAAAGACTGGGCCTTGCACACCAACAGAACCAGAACACAAACAAAATAAACATTTTAGGAAATGAGACAGCTGTACACCATTATGTGGCTTTTGGAGTTTTGGTTGTTTTCATAGCCAAACGTGGCACCTGCATTAATATAGCTAATCCCCAAAGGATTCACAATCCTGGCTGATTCAGATGTAAAGTTGTTGTTTCTCGCAGGAAACATAGAAACACAACCAAATGTTCAAGAAGCAATGAGTCAATACACTTTTAACTGGTATCACTTTCAAGTGATTTTGTTTTCATTCTCCTTTGCTGTTGTGTTACTATATCTTTCGTGCCTGTTGTGCTGCACATTATGTGTTTAGGTCTTTGGTATTTCTGTGATATTTTCTCAGACATTGCCAGATTTAGCTTGCGAAGGTGAAACATGAATCACAGGAATAAACAGGCCGCATCACCGAACAAAGCAGAAGTGGGTGTGGTGGGGAAAAAGCTTAGAAGAGCAGAAAGCCTCTGTGGAGATAAACGGGTTAATTATTTCATCCACTGTTAGTACAAAATATTGATTTTTGCCACTTTTATAAATGGACTGCAGCCATTTATCAGGAGGTCAGAGATCAACTGATGCATTTATGGGGTACACCTCATGAATTAAAAGAATAGAACTGTACATGGATCATGATAGAGGGCTACAAAGACAATATTGCATCAAAAAAAGAATACAAACCTTTAACTTCTTCACATTTTTGCCAAATAATACCCACAAGCTTTGGTGTATTTTATTAGAATGTTCCTTTAGACACCAGAACATGACTGCAAAGTTGCGAAGCCAAAGGAAAATACTACTTCTTTTTCATTTTGCAAAGGAAAATCTGAACAGCCAGATGTGCATTTGCATTTAGCACCCTTCAATCAAGTACCCCTAAATGAAACTCAGTCCAAAAAACTTGCCTTCAGAAATAACCTCATTAGTTAATTTAATCCACTTTGGAGGAGATGCAGAGGTCAATGGCTGGGTTAACAATGAATAATCCCGCTGTGAGGCCTCTGAACAAATCCACATCCTGGTGTTTCTGGGAGTCTTCCTTCAAAGAACATGCATTTTTTTATGGCACACAAGAGACAGAGCCCCAGCACTTTTCCTGCAGGATTATTTATTATTTTTCCAGTGCGAACAGTTACCTCACCCCAGATTCTGTTGAACAGACAAGCACACAAATGCACATCCTTCTGTGGCACAAGTTCACAAACAGAGACTGAAGTCAGTGCTGTAATGGAGAAGGTGATAGCCTTAGTGGGCAAATGAATGTCAGCCGCAATTAGAGGCCCACGTAATAGCATCTAACAGAGAGGCCTCGACGCAGACAGGTCAAGAGTTTACCATGTATCTCCAGAATTACACCCACCCTGGAGCGGACTGTTTTCAACCAAGGACGTCTCGAGGGCGGGGAAACAAGAGGACGAGTAGCAAGGCGGAGAGCCCAGCAGGCTGGAGAAATCCCAGAAGAATATATATTAAACAACTTGTTGTCCTTCAGCCTCAGCTGCAGCAGGCTTGAAGTTAGATGTGAGCCCTGACTCTCTATATTGATCTAAACTGGGTTAAAATGGTACAGCAGTGAGAACAGAAACACTCAAACAAGACTGTTGCATTTTGACACAAGATACGGAGCCATCAATAAAATAATGTTATCCAATGAATGATAAAGATGAAGAGGACAGCTCAAGCTCAAGAGCAAAATAAGTGACATTAAGAGCCACAACAGAAGAGAGACTGAGGAAGTGTGTGTGAGGCTGTTCAATTTTGATGCCTTTTGGAAAAAAACATTTACGGTACACATTTCTGTTGCTGGTAAAAGTTGAATTAAAAGTTTTAAAAAATCCTTTCTGTGTAAATGTCACAACGTTGTCACCAGTATCTTAGGGATAAGTAAGAGCCTCTAATTGTAAGTTGTTTTTTTGTTTTGTTTTTAAGTTAGTGGGTGCAGCTTATATTCAGGAATGTTACATAATTGTCTTCTTCATCTTCAGATCCCAGATAAACATCCTCTAACCAAACTCACTAGGACCTTTCTAGAATGTGTAAATGGCCCATATCAACAAGAAAAGGCCCTAGATTTGACAACACTACCTTTAATACAGCTTCAGAATATACAGTGTTATCTGGGTCCACATATGATTTATGTCCTTTTTTAACATTTGAAGCTGAATTTAAAAGGCAGCAGCACCAAAAAGACTTTGAAAGTGTTTCCTCAGAGAACAACCTAACCATATGCTGCAGAGATGCTTTATTATGTGATTTGACTGTGAATTTCTGTTCATAATCTTCCATCTGTCCTTTGTGGATTTGTGCCTGTTTGGATTTATCGCCAACTGTTTTACAAAATAATAACTTAACTTAATAGGACATTTTCTAAAGTTATATTTGGACTGAAAAAGAGAAAAAAAAATGCAGAGCTATATTTTCCATTTCTCTTCTTGAAATATCAATTTTATATCGCTGAAATAAATTAATTTAAAATATGTTCAAATCTAACTGAGGGGTGTTTGTAGTCAGCTGGAAATGCATTTCTCCTTAGTCTAGTACATGTTTACATAGGTTGTTTAATTTCCTTAAATATAAGATTCCTTGCAAAGTTTTGTCTCCTGCTGTTGAGAATTAGCCAAATACACCTTTGGTCATGACTCTTCAACCAACACAAAAAGTAAAGAGCAAACATTGTTTTCAATGTTGTAAGGTTGATTATTAAAGTAAATGTATTAATCAACTTTGAATACTAAAAGAAATTTCAAGTCTTGTCTAATTGTTTTTATTGCAATGGATTACACATGATCTATAAATTACTCAAAGATGGGGAAGCTATCAGAATTGCTTATATACCTGCATTTCAGATTGGACACTATCTCTTCACAAAGACAAATAAATTAGTTTTTACTAGGGAAAAAGTTTTTTTAACCTGTATCTTTGACACAAAACTTGAAATTGTGAAGGGGATGGTTTTATCTAACTTTAGTCTTGTGATATGGCAATAAGACAGTGTTTGTCTCAAGTGATGAGACGAACCAAATCACATATGAAAGTTACATTACACAAGTATTCACACCCTTTGCCATATTTCACATTTTGTCTCATTACAGCCACAAACTTTCGAGGAATTTGTGATCATATCCGTAGGAGACAGAGCTCAACAAAGTGGTGTTGGAATGCGAAGAGGAGGAAAAACACGACATGGCTTTCAAAAAGTTAAATGTGAGGGAGATGATGCGTTAGTCAAATGAGACCAAATCAAAAAATTTTTACAGAGACTTTTCAAGTCACAGTTGCTTGGAACTTGGTTGGCGGTAAAATGCTTAAAATAGTGTTTAAATCTGTAAAAGAATATAAACATGTAGTCAAAGTCAGAAAGGAATAGTAAACTCTGTGATTGGTTATTATAGATATTTATTGGGCAGACCAATTAGAGCAAAAAGGCAACTGAAGATTATGCTTTTCGTGTTTATGTGAACAAAATGTTGAAAATTATGCATCATTTTCTCTCTACTTTCAAATTACACACTATTTTTTGTTGGTCCCTCAGATCAGATCCTAACAAAATGCACTGGAGATTAGAGTTCTAATGTGTCAAGTTTAAAAATATATAAATATATATATATATTCTGCAAGAGACTAGCTCAAAAGTCAAACAAAACCAGCGACACACCTTTTTAATTACAAAGAAAATAAATTTAAAAAAGCTTCCTGGGAAAATGAAGGTATATTTAATGTTATCCAGCCATGTTGAATTTGTTCTTTCCAAACCCTTTAATGCATCCTGTGATATTACCCCATGTCCATGGTAACTATGTTTTTTTTTTTTTCAGCTCCATGGAGCTCAGCTGCTCGATGTTTCTCCACATGTTTCTCTCTTATGCCCCAGCTAACAGCTCCTCTGACAATGCCGCGCAGCTTGTAAGGAGTAAATAAAATGAACACCAGAAACACTCAGAAAACTGTTACATCAACCCTTTCTGGCAAAGCCTTTCCTTCACATCTGCTTTTGCTTTCAGCTCAAAGGAGCACCTCTCCACTGCCTGGCTTTGGATTTGAGTGAAAAGTCTCATCATCTGTTGTTCTTTTTCACGTCCTCGAGGGGAAAATATAAAACGAGAGCTGGTGTGATGAAGGGAGGGTACAACAGCAGTAAACCATGCATTATAAACAGTGGGAGTAGAAATGGCTTTTTTTTATTATTATCACAAGTGGGATCATGGAGGATTTTACTTCACTGTGGAGACAATGTGATGAGTGACTCTGAGAAGATTGATATTGTCGCAGATAAAAGGGTCAGTGTCGCAGAATACGGAGCGTTACATTATAATGCTGCTCTTGTCTGTTTGCCAGTACGACCTTGCCTGTTGAAGATTTCAAAGCACTATAATTGCTTGTACAACCTTCAGGAGGTTGTTGCATGCATGTCCCCAATTAGATGTGAGCATTTCTGGACGCCACATGGACTGTGCCATGGACTGTGTGCAATGTTACTTTATTTCTCTATGACATGCTTCTTCTTCTTCTTTGTCATCCTCACTGCTTTTTTGAAACAAGTTGGGAATCAACGCAACTGCGAGGATCCTTGCTGACTTCAAAACCACAATACTTTCAGAGGCACACACTAAGACCCATTGGTTTTCAAGAAAAATGATAGTGACACAGTAACAATGAAACCTAATAAAATGACACAGTTGTAGAAAACAAAATCTAACAAATGAACAGCCTGGGAAATTTGAATACATACATAGGTTTTTGCTTCCAACATGCAAAAAAACAACAACAACAAAAAACAAACAAACATACACAATAGATTAAATGGTGATTGCAAACTGACTTTAGGTGCAATTTTACGTGTTTTGTCCTGCATGTCCTTGTGTGGTCCAGTGATAGTTGGGCCACCTGCTGAAAGAGCACCTTGTTGGAGATATGAAATAAGAAGCATAAAGGACATAAATAGAAGGGTAAAATAAGTACAGCAAATGAATGGATGGGCTATGTTTTGTTCATTGCTGTTTCATTGCTGTTATGTTTTTTTTTTATGTCAGAGTTACCTCAGTTTTCAAGTCAGTTCATTTTCATTATATAAAATGTAAATGAGAGCAAAGAGGAAGTGATCACTTTGTAAATGGGTTCATCTGAATCCCATTCATTTACTGCTCAGCACTCAGAGCACTAATCTTAATGAGCAGCAGTGAATTGTCAAGATGGAGACACTTACTTGCTCTGCAAGAACAGATAGAAATAGTAATAATAAAAAAATAAAAAATTTTAAAATGTCACATGCAAATCATAAAAATATATATAAGAGAAAATGAATTATAATTAAGCTTATGCGATCACACCCCGACGTGACACACGGGGAAGTTTGTCTGCGAAAGCAAAAGCGTGAATGCGGATAATTATTTCACCAATTTCTGTTGCAAGGTAACTCTACTCCTGTTACCACTGTGGAAGTCCCACTCATCACACAGCCTTCACTTTGCTTGTGAATAAACTCTCACTGGATCAACTGATTTGAAAATTGTGTTTTAACCTTTTAATGAGTGATGAAATGGCAATGTTATTTTTTTTTCTTTATCATTCCAAATTCATTCCTAAATTATTTTTTCACTGACACCGTCAAAAGACACATGGATAAAATCAAGCAAACGCCAGAAAAGAACTGCATAATCTTTTCCAAACACATCTACCTGTGTTGGTGGTGGGTCCAGTTACACCGTTGTGTTACTTACCAGGCAAAGGTGGGACCAGCACAAAGACTTGTTGGAGCGCTTGGCAGACAGTCAGCTCTAATAGTCGCTCTGTGAAACTGCAGTGATCCAGCAGAGTTCCTCTGTATTTGCAGCCCTCCATCTGTCATTGGAAAGCTGCAGCGCTCCCCAAGGTGGGAGCGTTGTGTCAGCCTGGCAGGGTCATTACAGCAAGGCCCGGGTGTGCCGCTGGTGCAGCCTGCTCCTCTACTGTCCCTGTCCAGCTCCAACCCCCCACCAGGTAGCAAGATCTCACACAGACCTAATGTATTCACTCTAATTAAAGCGTGCCAGGCGCCACAAGAGCCCAGCTGTTACAGGAATAGAAAGGCCAACTGTTTGTATCAAAGGATGGCAATGTCATGGACTCGCGCCCAATGCCACCTGCATCACCTGGACTCAGGATGAGTTTAAATATGGACACACATTTACTTTGAAAAGGATCCACCGCTGGGATTCTACCTTAATTAGATTTTTGAAACAACACAAGACCAAAGGAGAAGTCAACATAGGAGAAAAAAATGGAGTGTGAATTATATTTTTTTGTCTTATATTTCAAATTGATTTACTACTGTAAACCTGAATATACATCGACAGATGGATGGTTTTGAAAAAGTCCTACTTTGTGCTGAATTTGAATAACTTGGAATCACATCCTTGAATGTTAAGTTGTTTCTCCAACATTAGCACAACTGCGGCAGGATGGCAATCTTGAGCATGTCTGTGCTGTGTGGGGAAAGGGTGTGAGGAACGCATACACAAGTATTATTGAGACTGATAAGACACTCCTCCTAGCTCTGATTGATTATTTCTGACTCGGAGCTGTGTACTTCTGCATATTTTCTTTTTTTTTAAATAAAAGTTGCTTTCTGCAGCTTTAACTGGGTTTTTCTGTTGGACGTGTTACTTAGAAAAGTAAATATATATATGTATATATGTATATATCATTTATTAATTTTTTTACGTGTCCTATCTAGCAGTGTGGAACTCATGCATTTATATGTTAATCTTTATATAACATATAAATACAAGTAGGTTTTGTAACATCCTAATTTCTAATCCCAGTGTTGTTGTCTTTCAGCTGGCAGTCAGATCATGTTGGATATGCAGCATGACTACTACTCTTGACTTGTCTTTGAACACTATTCCAATGATTGTCTTACCACGTATCGCGGCTGACCCGCAAGCCCTTGCCTGACAATTTGCATAAATCGCAGTCTAGATCTGACAGTTACTAGGCAGCACAGGCAGGGAGACGTGCGGCTCCCGTGCAAAAAACCAGGCCACCAACCCGCAGGATGGGAGGCTTTCCTGCCAGAGTGACAAATGTGCTGAGAACCCCCACTAAGATTCTCTTTTTGTTTGAGCGGTGTGCACAAGTGTCTGAGTTTATATGCGGGATGTGTGTTTACAAGCGCTACATAAAAGAATAAGCTGATTTTAGTCCACATTCAGATACAAAATAGAAACATGATGCAGGGGAACAGAATCAATACAGGTGAAATCCTTTAGGCCAAGGTACAGCACATGCTGTGAATAGTGTAAGAGAAGAAAACATCTCACTCAAGTCGATCAGGATACCCAGAGAAACTATTCTACAAAAAATATACAAGAAAAAAAAAAAGACCAAGCACATGTGGATCATCAACACAGCAATCCAAAGCACACCATCAGATTCTCAGTCTATGTTCCCTTAATACATGGAATCATTGCCTAAGAAGAGCTTTTTGTATTTGCCTAGATTGTCTTTGTTTGATATTAAAATTGGCTTTATGTTTAAGAGTGTTTAAAAGTGACAAAAAACAAAACAAGGGAAAAAAAATCTGTAATATATTTTCAATGCAGCTCACACATGTTTCTGCTTCATTCGCAATGCTTAATACAAGCCAATTTTTTTTTTTTTGACATGTGTTCAAAACAGGCACGCAGCTGGCATTCCAGCTCTACCAAAAGAAAAGGTACAAGATTAAGATGTGCATAGCAGCAGCTGCAGGTTAAATTTAGATCATTTTCTCATATTAAAAAAATGAGCATATACATTATAAATAGGTTGGTTTGTCAGATTAAAAGTATCTTTTGAAAATAAGCTTTATTAATTAAACATTCTTTTATTTCTTCTTTACATTTCAGTTTTAAAGAGGTTTTTCTATTATTGGTCCAATAATATTCTAGTCTTAAATATCATGTTTTCATTAGACGTAAGTGGAATAATCGTCATTAATAGAAATAAATGGTTGAAAAAAACGTCAGTTTATGTGGAAATGGATAATATATAAGGTGTTTTCACTCATTTGATTGACTTGCTGTTGTAAGTAAACAATTCAGTAATATATCAAATGGATCTGTACATTCGTCCTTTTAAAAAAAATCATAATAAAAATAATCTGATTCATACCTGTTTACAAAATTATGTATTCAATATGTCAGAAAAAAAATCTTAAACTTGGTCACATTTTAATAACAAAAACAAAATTAAGCTACATTTCAATTTGAACATAATAATAATAATTATAATAATAATAATATCATTAGTCCTACATTTATAGACCAAAGTTTAATTTTACCAGTCTGTTACAATCCCATGGAGAAATGATCGTCTGTTGTTGACTGATATGTTAAAACGTTGGCCCAGTTTTAGTGTATGTTAATGTCCAGCTTTCAAATGAATTCTTATTGTTTTGGAACAACAAGACAAAATGGTAAAAAACTAAACAAAACAACAACAAAAAAAACAATCCAAGGTTAAATCAGGGTCCGTCCGCTCTCACTCTCTATTTTGACTACAACCTCACCAAATTATTTCTGACTCAGGTTTTATTGGGACATATAAGAATTCTCTTGAATGAAACAAACATATTCAAAACAGTGAAGCTCAGCAAGTTTCATTAGGCTGGCCTGTGCTGATGAATGTCATCAGGGATACTTGATACAAAAATGTCAGGCGCAGGAAAGGGCCACGTTTGCAAGTTTAATGAGTTTCTGAGTGCTTGAGTGGCCGCATTCAGAGACACCACAGGGCTTAAGATGGGTCTCTCGTCTCTCCAATTAGATATGAGTGGAGGCTTACTGTACTGCGAGGCCAATCTAAAGTGACAGTCAGAAAACAACATGGTGGGGACTGAGGGGATAAACGACGGAAGTCAGCCGGAGCGTGACAGACAAGTCATTTCCCAGTGTGCAGCCCTGACTCTCACTCTCACTCAGGGTTATAGGGTTCCTATGGGGTTCCAACAAACTTTCACGCATAAAATTCAATACTGTTCCAGACTCAGCGTTCCAGAGTGCTCTGGTCTTTAAGCTTGTCGTAAAAAGCAATGAAGTTCAATGTGTAATTATAGCAGATGTTTCTACAGTGGGCAATGAGGAACCTGGAAAAAAATGGAATGAAGAAAGGAAGGAAAGAAGTAAGGAAAGAATGAAGGAAGGAAGGAACAAACTTAAAAAGAAACAAAGGAAGGAAGGAAAAATGACAAACACAAGATAGGAAATAATTAATAGCAAAGGAGGTAGGGCACAAGTAGGAAATAAAAGCACAAAGGAAGATTGGGAAAACAGAAAGAAAGGCATAAGAAATGAGAAAGGGAGTCAGGGAGGCCCAAAAAAGGACACAACATTACGACAGTGTGATAGGGAATAAATGCCAATATTTTGCTATACTGACTCTGTCTTTCTCCAGAGTTTCCGGACTGCAAAGAATACAGAATAAATGCATAAAAGCTGGTTATTTGCACCAGTCTAATCTTAAAATCATCATGCTAACAAATCAATCATGAGATAAGTCAAAGTCAAGAACTCATAATACATAAAAATTTTATTTTCCATGCAGTACTCCCATTTACACTGCTTCCACCTATAATAGTATCATAAATACTCCACATCTACTCTGCTTGTGACACCAGTCATCTGGATAGCATCATGTTTTGCCCATGTAAACTGAAAACTGACGATGGAGTTTCAGATCGTCACCTGCCACTCTGATCCAGTGGTTTAGCTCTGTATAACACCATCCCAGACATGAATGGGACACAGGCACACGCAGCTGTTTGTCCTGAAGCTCTGCTTTTAATCCTGCTAGTCCAAGAATAAAAAGCACAATCCTTATGTTAAGCCGCAATTTGAGTTTTTATCTGGGTGCAACAACAATCCCAGCGAGACTGTTCATCTCCCTCTGCTTGTGCTGTATACCAATCAGGACTCAGGTGGAAACATTTAGCAGTGGTCTGACGAAGCCCCCAACACTTCAAAAGCACTTTTGATGTTTCCCCTCTGTTTCTTTCAGGCCAGTCATGCATCAGTACTTCTGTGAAAAACAGACTCTGAGACAATATTAGAAACGATGCCTGCAGGCGGGTCTTTGAAGCTGAACGGCGGAGCCAGTGAGGCCAGTCGGCCCCGTTGATGGCATGCTACTCTCCCCCACTAGTTTGTATGATGCTGGATGGTTTTCAGTCGGACTAGAGGGAATACAAAGCAGCCTCTTCCTCCAATCCTTGTCAGCAGAAATGTTAAATCTTAATATCACAGCCCGGGCTGCAGCAGAGGCCGATGAAAATCCTGCAGTCGTTTGCTCAGCCGAGCATGTAACATTTGGTATCGAGCAACTCAAGCAGCTCACAATGCACTCATTTCGAGTTAATATAACCAATGTCAAAGACTATCTGAGTTCCTTAAGACCTCTGTAGTACTGAGGAAATATTCATGATGGCACAAGTTCACATTCCACGTGTTCCAGCTTCTTTCTCTATTTTTTTTTTTTCCTGAGGACATAAAACACGTAAAAAAGCGGCTACAACTCAAAGCAGCCAGGTGCAAAATGCTGTTTGTTTAGGGGTTTAAGTGGTCTGATACCCCACTTAAACCCCACTGTGACAATACCACTATCCGAGCACAGCTCCCTGTCCTTTACTTTAATCAGGTTTCATCTCTAGCATTATTTCTTGCCTTTTTGGTTGCACCTTGCTGGAAATAAACCTCACCAGACATTCGTATCACAGCTATTCTTCTGCAGAAATGAAGAGCCTGGGCGTGCCGTGGTGGTGTAGGGGTTAGCGCGACCCACATTTGGAGGCCTTGAGTCCTCGACGTGGCTGTCGCGGGTTCGACTCCCGGACCAGACGATATTTGCCGCATGTCTTCCCCCCTCTCCTTACCCCCTTACTATTAAATAAGGGACACTAGAGCCCACAAAAAGCCCCCTGGTGGGGAAACAAAAAAAAAGAAATGAAGAGCCTTTCAAAGGCATCAGTTTGTCACTTTAAAAGCACATGCTTTGGTTTATTTTGTTCAGATTGTATGTGATAGAGCAACACAAAAATAGCACTTAACTGCAAAGTGGAAGGAAAATGATACTTGGCTTTCTTCTTTGGTTGTATTTTTTTTTTTACAACAAATAATTTAAAAAATGTGTCAAGCATTTGTATCAATAACCCTTGAATCAATACTTCTCAAACACCTTTTGCTGCAACGATAGTTGCAGGTCCTTTGGGGTATGTCTCTACCAGCTTTGCAGATCAAGAGACTGGAACTTTTGCTTGTTAAGGTTTGTGTGAATAACTCAAGTTCACATAGACTACACCATTCTCGAATATATGTTGAACTAAACTATTCCAGCGTAGTTCGTCTCATACATTTATGTCTCAGTCTCAAGTCTTTTGCAGCCTCTTATTTACTCCATTTTAGCTCCACCCATTTCCCCATCCACTCTGACAGGATTCTCTGCCACTGAAGAAAGCGTTCCCACAGCAAGATGCTGCCATCACCATGTTTCACTCTGAGGCTTGTGTTTTTGGAGTGATGACCCCTGTTTGGGATGAGAGCACATCTGATACATTTTTTTCAGGAGTCTGGAAACCATGTATCCTGTATCTTTCATGTCACAATTATGGAAAACTTTGGGCTGATTTATCAGGTTTGTGAATATAATCTAAAAATGTGAGGTTGTGAATCATTCTGCTTGGCTCTATGTACAAAAACATTCGTGACCGAAACTATATTTTCTTTGGATAGAACACAGTAAACATGGGGTTTTCTGCCTGTCCTGCAGATTTTGCAAAACCAGATTCCATTTGTCAGCTTTGCTGGACATCTCCCATCTTGGAATCCATATTTCATAAACACGTCTTACCAATCCTACCATTCTGTCCCTCCTTGCTCTTTTTATATCCCGGTGCAGCTGACTGCACAACAGGGAAGAGCTTATATTCTAAGTTCTCTTTAATTATTAATCTGCTTCTCAACACGCGGGCTGATCCAGCCACACAACTTGAAGTACTGACACAGGGAGATAGTGCTCTCTCAAGGGTCCAACCTTCCTCTCATAATATCAGACACTGATTCAGTTTCTCCAGGTTTTTTACAGAAGTACGCGCTTGTTATCCACTAGAAAAGCTGCAAAGAGTCAATTGGCTACGACAAAGTTGTTAAAGTGTTAATCTGTAAAATCAACAGTTACCAGGACGATAAACACTACTAGTTTTCACTTTTTTTGTATGCAAATTCTGGATATTAATAGAAAAACCTTTACGTAACGGTGCACATTCGCTTATTTTATCCTGTAAGATTCACTTGAATTCCAAAGGTTAATGAAGTAGTAAGTTGCATAGGCAATACCAAATGCTAAATCTAGATTGAAATGGTAGAAGTAGAAGAACAGAGAGTGTATTTTAAATCATAGAAGAACAGATAGCTACGGCCCATCGAGATTCTGATTTTGAATTTGTTTCACAAACTTTCATTACATTTGTGTTGAGAGGTACTGTGCTTTCCTGTAATTTCTATCAACAGCCAGAAAATACATAAAAACTCCAAACTTTTGCCAGCTGTGTTTGGACTAAATTATGGTGGTGGTTATATTTAGTTAGTAGTTATATTTACCCAGTTACACTTATTTGAGTAACTTTTAGAAAAAAATATGCTTTAAGTTGTAGTTTTATATATGTATTAAATGGTAATATAGTGATAAACAAATATAACAATGGTTTAAAATTTGTTTTAGGAGCTTTGACATTCTGGGTCAACATTCATTCTTCACCACCTCCTTAATGTAATAAAAACTTAAAATATCTGAAAAGCTTTGCGTTGAAGCAATTGGTGAAGATTTGCTTTGAAACTATTCAGTTAAAAATATTTGGACTTCTTATATTCTCAGATGTGGCAAATCAAAGTCAGTGTTTGCAAAATACTTCAAAACTCATGCAATAGTAAGCATTAACAAAGCGGAAAGTTGAATAGTTACCAGAGATGTGCTGACACACCAGAGGACCACCAATAAACAGAATATCATCAATGCTTGATTGGGTCTATCTGATACTGACTAGAATCAGAGTCTCCACAAATGCTCAACTGATGCCCAGTAGCTCTCTTTAGTACAACTAGAGGTTGAGTTGAGACAGTGGGAGACACACTGTCCTGCTCTGTGGGTTGGGGGTCTCCAACAAAGCCTCTAACAGAGGTAAGGTCAGAGCCTATTGATTTTAACACTGCTCAATAAGGGAGCAGGCAGCTCTGAGCAGAAGATAACATTCTGGAGTGAGAGTGAAGAAACATGGCCTCGACTCGGTTACACCATCTGCAACATCCATTTCATGTAGGTGGGTTATAATGAAAAAGCAATATGGGGTATCTCTATATGATTGGCTTTCCACCTGGATGCTTTCATCCATTTTATCACTCAGATCAGCAATCAGCTTAGAGGAAAAGGCAGCAGGAATGTGGAGGTTTGTCCCTGCGGCAGCTTGGTGCAAAGCGCAGTGAGGCCTTTGAGTGCTCTGCAGTATGTATGGAAGACAAAAAATGGGGCAGGGAGTCTTTAATGTGCAAGGGAGAATTATGTATCCTTTTAATCACAGCCTCTCCCACCATGCAGCCGTTTATGATGAAAGTGACAGAGAGCCAACACAAAGCTAATTCCACAACTGTCACATTTAATCACCCCATACCTTGTAAATGAGCAGTAGTAATGACAATCACCTCATGGCCCCTGTTCGCACACATTTATAGGGAGGGTGGTTGATAGAACCCAATCTAAGGTAATGTGTTAGAAGGGAGAACATATGTTCTAGAGATGGGTTTCAACGGGCTCAGTCCCATTTGGATCACAGGTTCTAAAATCAGGTCATCTTCAAAAAGAAATGGCATGATGGCGTTCAGGTACAGCACCTTGCAAAAGCATTCAGACCCCTTTTCATATTTCTTAGAATTTTATATGACAGAACAATAATATGAAGCACATACGAAGGGGTAGTGCAATCACAAAGGGTTTAGAAATTGTTCACAAATGAAAATCTGAAAAGGGAAGTGTACATTTGTATTCAGCAACTTTGAGTCAATATTCTATGGAACCACCTTCAGATTGGATGGAGAGCAACTTTAAACATATATTTTTAAATCTACCCACTGATTGTCAATTGGATTTGTTTGGACTTGGTTCGGGCCATGATAGCATATGGGTATGCTTTAATCTACATTCTATCCATCCGTCCATCCATCCGTCTATCTATCTATTCTACTTCTTCTGCTTAATCAGTCGGTCGGGAAACCAGCAGCCAATCTTTTCTCTCCTCAGCCACTTGGGTGAGATCCTCTGTGGGAATCCTGAGGCGTTCCCAGGTCAGTGGAGAAGCATAGGCCCTCCAGTGTGTCCTGGATCTTTCTTTGTATCTCCTCCTAGTGGAGGACACCTCACCAGGAAGGCGTCCTAACCAGAGTCCTGAACTAGTTCCTCTGGATGTGCAGAAGTAGCAGTTCTACTAGACCCTTCTGAATGACAAAGCTTCTCACAGTGTCTGTAAGGATGAGTCCATGACACTCTGTAGAGGAAACTCAATTCGGCCGATGTATCTGCAATCTTGTTCTTTTGGTCACTACCAAAGTTGTGACTGTAGATGAAGGGAAGATTCACTGGAAAATCAAGAGCTTCATTTTTCAGCTCAGCTCTTCACACATATAGATCCACAAAGCATAAACTACAGTACAGAAACAGTGATGCAATGGCTGTCACTGCAAATGCTGCACCAGTTCACCTATCGATCTCCATCTCCATTTTCCCTCATTCGCGAACAAGACCCTGAGTTACTTAAACTTCTCCACTTGTCCTGGCACTCAAACCTGGCACCGCAGAGTCTCAAGTCCTGCAGCTGTCAAAGGTCAAAGGTCTCTTTTTGTGTTCCAATCTTGTAAAAACATTACAGAAATATGTGCTGTTTCCTATTAGCAAAAGCCAGGTTGTGCAAACTATTGACAGTGGGGGGTTAAAATGTACTTTTGTTAAACAACAGTTTGTTTTTCATTCACTGCTCAAATTAAACATGGGATTTTTCTAAATGTTTCAGTTTAGTCTAATCCAATAAAAATTGGCCCTTATTTTAGGCTTTTTACATGTCTTTGTTAGTGGCCCAAATAATTTGTGTATTAGGTAAGATATATTTGAAACGTAATTCTCATGTTCCACCAGTATTTTTCTCTTTCTGAGGTTTGGTATGTGCCATTAATTTAACAGTTTGATTTCAGGAGACTGGATGTGTGACATGATCATTCATAAAGCTCTAACAAGATGGTCTACACACTAACTATTTGGGAAATGATTAAAATTCATGAGAAAATATCTTATCTCACACTCAAACAAGGAGCATTAATTATTCAAGCATCGAACTGTATTATTCTTGATTGGTAATTTAACTTTTCTTTCTTTTACTTATGCTGAGCATCACTAACAACACCATGAATTATATATGTGTCCAGCAAAAGAACATATTATGGGATCCAAATTGCAATCTGAGCAAATCTTCCTTTTTATTCATCCCAGTCCTGTTTAATGACTCACAAGGAGATTGCTCTCACTGTTGCCATTAATCGAAGCTACTCGGCTTGCTTGATGAGGAGAATGTTATGAAGAGGAATACCAATGAGTGGAGGAATGTGCAAATGTGCAGGCAGCCAAGTGCTTTATGCAACTTAAACACAAGAACAAAGTCTAATACAATCTGACGGTTTTCCACAATAGATTACATCTAACCGTTCTGTTTCTAATACAATACCATTCAGACTTTACCCCATTAGTGCTGGCAATTTAAAAGCAATGTGATGCATTTCCTATAGTATACATTTGTTGATTAAAAAACGAAAGAAATGGCTTCTCTTTGAAGGACCCTTGCACTTGTCAATGCCCTCCTAATGTTCCTGAAAAAATTATGAGTTGCATCGATTTCATTTCACATTGTATGCTTCGTCCCATTCATAAATAAAACTCAACAAGTACAGTAAGCATTGATGACATTTTGGTCAGAGGAATGTAAATGCCACTTTGTATGCAAGATTGAAAGATGTGACACCTGGACTGATCCATTATTTGATGGTAGAGTTTACTGGTTGATTTGACGTACCTGCTAAGCATGTTTACTTCATGGTCTAATACAATTATGTCATGCAACTCCCTAAGCAGGAATTTATTCAATCCTTTAAAAGAAAAGGGGTTAGGGTATGGAAGAACTACAACCTACCAAGGTATGATGATCTACCTAAACTTACAGGCTGGGGAAGGAGAGAATTACGCAACCACAGAGGAACCAAGAGGCAACTCAGGAAAGATGGTCAGAGTTGATGGGAAGTTGGGTGAGGGTCCTGGAGGGTCTGTAAAAGCCTAACCAGCCAGAGGTACAATGGAATATTTTTGCAATAAACAATCAAACAGCTCATCACAAAATATATTGCTAATTTAAGTTGCTTCCCCAAATCAGGCACAAAAATACACCTTTAATGACCTTTTTTAAACCTTCATGTCAAGCATCTTCAGTACTTTGGGTCATTTTGGTGTCATGCCCTGCAGCAAATGCGGTTCAGAGCGGACAGCAGTTTCTGGCAGTGGTGCTGAAGAATATCAACTCACTCCTCATGCTACAACCACAGTTTTCAAATCCCATCAGGGATTTTAAATAGAACTTAAGTCAGGCTACTAAGATGGTCATTCTAGTATCTTCCAATGTGTCCCCTGAAACAAAGCCTTGTTGCTTGAAGGTCCAAGCACACCTTCCTCTCAAACAGCATAACATTTTCTCCCTGGGGTTCCTGATGATTGAATGACTCTATCTCTCCCACTGAAGGTTCCCAGAGCCAGAGGAAGCAGAACAACACCAGACTATCACTAAGCCACCACCATGCTTCACTGTAGGCATGGAATCCTTAAAAAAATACTTCCATTTTTGGCCTTTGGTCGGTAAGCATAACGCTCTTCAGTATGTGTGTGATTGTGGAATTTTTTCTTTTTTCCCCTGCCAGGGGGCTTTTTTTCGCAGGCTCTAGTGTCCCTTATTCAACAGTAGGCTGACAGGAAGGGGGTAAGGAGAAGGGGAAGACATGCGGCAAATATCGTCGGGCCTGGGAATCGAACCCACGACGGCCGCGTCGAGGACTCAAGGCCTCCAAATATGGGTCGCGCTATTCCCTACGCCACCACAGCACGC
Organism: Brachyrhaphis terrabensis; assembly: GCA_903067065.1. Taxonomy (NCBI): domain Eukaryota; kingdom Metazoa; phylum Chordata; class Actinopteri; order Cyprinodontiformes; family Poeciliidae; genus Brachyrhaphis; species Brachyrhaphis terrabensis. Next base: position 27,528 of record CAEGAG010166546.1, on the reverse strand, counting down.
CCCGTGATTGTGAAAGTTTAAACTTTAAAGTTTTACGCAGATCTTTTTCAATCAGTTTAACGTTTTTGACCACACCTGATATGCACACGAATAATTCTGAATTTTACCACTAAACCCAATCTGCAGTGGGGCTTGCATCATTTTAGGCGAAACTGTAACCTATATTTTTAAGCATATATGAAGTGCCCTTCCTCTACAGCCCAAGGACACACACATGCCCACACAAGACCTCGATAACAGCGCTCACATGTGTGTACACACATACACACACCTCTCCCGGCCCAGAGAGCACAACCATCACACAGAGCATTCCATCATACTGTCACTCTCATCTGCTGCCCTTCCCCATTACAGCTCTCCCCTGATTTTGCCTCTCTCCTTTAGCTCTCCTTCTGTCTAAACCTTTTCATATTTTTTTCTCCTCTCCACCACAACATCCACTGTCGTCCCCAACTTCTTGTTCCTGTTTTTCTGCATAGCATACAGCTAAACAGCCAGTTTTAGCAGTAGCATTTTGTGCCAGTCCTGGGTCCTTTGAGCTTCAGAGCGGGCCGCAGCGATGCTTCCGAATACCACACACATGATTGAGACTGAGAAGTGGGCCACAACTGTCAGATATCATGCTTCTCTCATATGTGAGCTTGTAAAAATACAGCCATGGAAAAACACCAACACAGCAATTTGGCTTGTATACAGTATAATCATGGGAGCTGGGTTTTGTTTGGGCAGATGTGATTTGCTGCAGTCTCTGCATGACAAAATAAAAATAAATTCCTTCCTTCCACTGCTTCCAGAGGGGGATAAATGACAAAACCATGTCAGGCTGGTGATGCAAAGAGGATAATTAGGATTCACGAAACACAGTTTGTCCTCAAAAGCAAATCACTTCCCTGGTGCTCAGGGGCTACAGAGGCACAGATCATTTTATATATCAGCACCTAGCAACTGGCAGATGGAGTGAACTTGGAGCAGGCTGCCAAAGCTGATAGGACACTGCAGGACTGCAAAATGAGCTGTGATGATTCCCCTGCTGAGGCCAACAAGGGAGACATACCTCATTAAGATGCAGCACATCCTCGAATGCCTAGCCACGTTCTGCAGCAGCAAGTTGCCCCTCTGCAAAAAAAAATAAAAAATTAAATTGTTTGCTTTAAACACAGAGAATCAAATGTGATTTAAAGTAGGTGAATTACAAAAAAATAAATCTAGAGTTGCTTATTTGATATTCTGTCCGTTGTGGTCAACCAACACACTACATGGAGGGAGACGGGTCATTAAAACGGCACCTGTAGTGAGAGTATAAACATATGCTCTTCATAAGCATTCAGCATACACCAGCATGAACACACCTTTGTTGTACATGCAGAAGACAGAAGAATGTCCTCATTACACACCCCTTCCTGACCTGTAGGAGAGCGCAGGCGTCTGCTGTTTTGAATTTAGGTGTCTATTCTGTGGTTTGCTCATTTCTGAGGAGGCATTTACCGAATAAGCATCCTGCGTCACAGTTGGTTTGGAGCTAAAAACTACTCATCTCATTCATCAACGCCTTCTCTCATAGCTCCTTGTCAAACTTTTTCTTTTTAGACTCGCTAAAATCGTTTTTTATTGAGTTAGGTGTATAAAATTCCCAGCTTATGACATCCTCCGTTCCTGGAATAATGTGAAATTAAACTAATTTTACTTCTCCGATACTGAGACAAAGGAAGGCAGACAGAAGAGGAGCAACCAAATTAAGAAGAAGAAAAAAAAATAGAGAGGGATGCTGGGAAACAGGGGCTGTTACAAGGAGCAGAGACAAAGACAGAGAGGCAGGGACTCTTGGGACGGACCGATGGGGCTGTGGAGAGACAAGCTTAATTTCCCTCCACCATCTGTTACCAGTCCCCGGGTTGAAAGCTCTACTTATGTCAAACCTCCACAGCCTCACAGCCAGCAAAGCGCCACTGAGCTGCGTGAGGCGCTGCAGCCTTTTTAGTTGTTTGTCCCTGGGAGTGGCTTCATATCCACACCATTGGAACCAGTCGACCCTCCAGTTCTCATGCTTCGTGCTACTGGGGAACTGTAAAAGTGAAGGGTATGCTCTAAGTGAGAGTGGCTTTGGATTTTGCATGTCTTGCTTTGGTTAATTTTTGCTCGGTTTTTAACACATTTCACATGGCCTGTATTCACACCCCTTGAAGTTTTTCCACAGTTTTACAAGTTACAACCACAACCTTGATTTTAAACTTGCTTTACAAATTAAAATATGAAAAGTGCGGAATGCATTTCTATTCAGCCTCTTTTAAATCTGATGTCCCTACATAACATAAACCTGACTTTAGAAGTCAGCTAATTAGCATAGTGACCCAAGAGCCCCATGGTAACTGGAAACACAACTCAAGTGGGAAAATGTTTCAACAGCTCTGCACCCCAAAATGTCTGGTGAATATGAAAAGGAGATTCATTACTGAAAGGAAGTCAAAAGAAGTCACACTTGTAGTTTTCCACAAACCTTGTTTACAGAAAGCATGTGGAAGGAACTCTTGTCATGTGACACCAAAACAGAACTTTCTGACCTACATTTAAAACACGAACGTGGTTGAAAATCCTCAAAGCTTTTCATCCTGAACACAACACCCAATGGTAAAATGGTGAAACGTAGTGGTGCCTCCACTATGGTTCTAGGATACGTTTTTTCTCCACAGGAAGGAAGTTGGTCTTTAATGGGGATATGGATGGAGCTTAATACAGGAGAATTTTGGACAGAAGTCAACATGGAGGTTCCAAAGATTGACACTGATGGTTCCCAGCAGGATGACCCTAAAGCCCTAAAATAGAAACCAATCCAATTTTGACATACTGACTAAATGGGAAGAAGTTCAAAGGGTCTGAATAATGTTGGTGTAGTTATAGGACAATCACAGTAACTATTCTGATTAACCTTCAGTGTTTAATCTTTGCCTATTGGCTCTAATGGAATAATATCCACAGGGGATGCTGGGAGTCTATATATAGACCTCCAAACTGGGAAAGACACTCCTCACCCCCCACCCCCAACTCAAAATGTGTCAATGGACGTGCCTTTAAGCAACTGTTTCCCTTTTCGTCCTGGTGATGTAAGCAAAGAGGAGAGATGTCTGGCCTACACTGAAACATTCAAAGCCATTAAAAGATATGGAAATATGTTACAATACAAGGTTAAAGATAGTGTTAAAATATCCAAAATAAAGGATTGTACACTTGAAAAAAATATTATTTCTTGGTGAATATGAAGATTTGTTTCAAATCCAAAAACTTCAGCTCTCCAAACAGCGCACTCGCTCTGAAATCAAATAAGAATGGGTGTCACATAGAGACAGGTGTGGAGTAAAGGCTACCCCTAGGACAAACAATTTCCTGGCATTTTAATCACTCTATTTACAGTCTCAGGTTATTTCAATGCAAATTATTTGAAAGGTCACTTTGCGCAAAGGGATATGTATTGTGCTTCCCATGTTGTTAATTCATAAACGAAAAAAAGAAAGTCTAGACTCTCTCTGACCTGGCTGTAGCTCAATATTCAGCACAAGCTGCAGAACATTTAAGTGAATTACTTGATTCGTTCGGCCATATACTGAATTTTTCCTGTTCAAAGTCTGAGTTAATTCAAAGCTTTCAGTGTAGGGAGCCCTCATGTGGTTATTTCTGATATTACAAACACCAAAATAAGCCTGTGACGTCCTTGTCTATTCAAGCGCTGAAAGTTTTAGATCAGAAGCAAATGGAGTAGTTTCATTGTAAAAATGCAGAAAAATATCAAATAGTTTTGCACAGCTGCATTTTGAAAAACATATTTTTAAACATGTTTACAGTCTTCTGAGGCAATTTAGTAAAATGATTTGAAAAGTTGTTAAACGAGACTTTAACGCAGCAAACTAATTTTGGACTGTGTGCCATCTTAAATAAAAACATCCATGTTTTAACTTTTAGGTCAAATAGCGGCTTAAACAGAAACACTGATACACATTAAATTTCAGTACACTGGTCAGTACTTTTCTTTTCATGTACTGCAATTTTCTTTTAGTTTGCAACCAGTTTTTTTTTATTTTTTTTTATGTAAGTCACAGTAATAAAAACTGAATATTTTCTGATAATTCAACAGTTTTTAGTTTACTGATCTTTCAATCAGATGCCAGAAAAAGTACTGGAATGACTTGGAAAAATGTTCCGGTTGTGCCACTCCACTGTGGCTACAGATAGGAAATCGTGCAACAGCAATATTCTGGTTTCAAGTTGTGGAATCAGTCATAATAAAAGCTTCTCCACTACATTCTTTTCCCAGCACTCTGTGATCTTTTGCACCCTGAGTGCACATCCCTCTCAGTTATGAGGCGTGGCTGCAGTCAGAGTTTGGATGGATATTTCATGAACATCCGAAGTGGGAAATTATCATGTTCAGGAATGGTTTGAAAGTCAGAAAAATTTTATAAATTTAGTTTCTTAAAGTGATATACACAAGTTTTTACAACAATGCTATTCCTGAATTCCAAGAAATGTAATATATTGATACCACTGCACAACCAGTTTTGAACATGAAACAGGTGTAACTTTTTACTTATTTTACATTTTTTAAAAATCAAAAACATGATGTGCACTGAACTTAATCACATAACTGTGACAAGGCAACATAAATGAAGAGTCACAGGGTGTGTTTTTTCCCAAAACTTTATTTCAGACAATATACAAGACCATCTTGAGCACGAGGACACCCGCTGGCCGTCTGGGCTCACTGCAGGGAGAAAGCAGCAGCATTAGCATCACAGCAAACTGAACTGCTAAGAATGAGAGCATGGTTTCTACTTTCATTATTTTGAGGTTAGAGTAACAGACAGCAAAAATAAAAATAATTATATTATTAAACAATACCGTTCTTCACAGGTTTTAGACCTTAAATTTCAGAGTAAATGTTTCACACACAAGCAATCTTTAGATTCAGATGCCCCAGCCCCACAAATACACAACACAAAACTTTCTACCAACATGCGGCTCTTAATCTTAGGTTCGGTTAACTTCATGGTTTAATAAAAGCACTTGTGTTTCATTTTAAGTAAAAACAGAGGAAAGCCTAGTAGATTATCCCATTACATCAGAGAAAGTCTAAAACACGGAAGAAGAATCACTGAAGGAAAGCTACTGGGAAAAGTAGTGACATGCATGGCACAGCTCATGGCTACCAGTTTAGGATGTGCAACACAATGGCACACCATGCTTTTCTGCTTTGATACCTGCAAAACTGAAAACTTCATTTCTGCAAAAGAAATCCACGGGAAGCAAAGTGAAGAACAAAAAGTGGAACAAAAATAAAATTGACATGTTAAAAAGTTCAAGCATGGAACAGAAAAGATTTCTGAATGGACCTGCATCACATCCAACAGCTAAGACAATATACACAATATGTTAGAATATATTTACTGCTACTTAAGCAATCAGCTAGAACAGCACACTACAATGAACAATACTCTAAAGCCAAGCAAGCTTTGTAAATCCAGAGTTTAGAGTTAAAACACTTGGATCACAGACTGGTGCTACAAGGGTGAGGGGTAGGAATGTACATTACGAAAACTACACCAGGGGCTGCAACTGGTTAGTGCATCTGTAAAAAACAATCAACTAGTGAGAATCTCCTTTTACCATTATCACTTTTCCAAAAAACAAACATCTACCACATTAGTCTTACTGATTAGTACTACGAGGGGGCAGACAGCTCAGTAATAATCCAAGGCTTAGATCATTTAACATTGGATGCAGAAAATACATCCAAATAGGAAAAGTGTTATGGCTTCTCTGTTAGGTCAGGGTACATAGGCAGGAGTTAGCTGCCGTCTAGGACTCCAGGATGATCAACAAGATGCAGTTAATCTTCTTATGGACTACATTTACCTTCTACAGTTTCCCAAGACAATGTGACAAAGTTGGAAAGATGAGGAACAAATTGAAATGGGGAAAAGCAGGAGAAAAAACACAAGAATAATGATGTTGGAAAAGAAATAGGGAGTCCAAGGAAATGCCGCTGAAGATTACATGTTGTGTTTGTAAAAATGTTCTTCTGACAAACTTTCGCCGGCATAATCATTTTGATTTCATAAATGTGCTTCACTGTCACTGTACCTTTTTGCCAGAAGCTCCAACACTGGCCTTCTTGATGCCTCGCACTTTCTTCATTCTGTTCTTGCGTTCCTTGCGCTGTTTCCTTGAGGTCTTCTTTTTCTCATACAGACCATGCTAAGGGGAAAAAACGGAACATTATTACTATTGCAGCTCTTTATTATCAATATGCAGACAGGCAGCTGTCAAAGTGCAGACAAGCAAATCATGAGAGGTCAATAAAAATCTACTTTAACACGGCAGGCCCTTGGACAAATTACACCCAAAGATTTGCCGTTTTATTAATCACCAACTACCGATCTCTCAATTAATCTAAAATGTTAACAAACCTTCAGAGAGTAAAAGTGAGGTGTTGGCTTTCTTAGGAGAATATCTATGGACAATTATTGGGCAGAATTATTAAGCAACTAAATGAAAAATACATTTTTGCCTCTAACTTTGTCGTTTTGATCTGTTTAAGTGAGAATGATACAAACCATGTTACTTGTACTTTTAGGATCTGCAGGCAGGTTGCAGTATATCCATCTGACTTTTGGCCGTTTTTGACATTTCATAGTTGTTTAAATCTCTTTTTTTCACCATTTTGACAAAAAAAGAAGATGCTTAATAACCTTGATGAATGGTGTTGATCTCTTTAGGCCACACCATTCCTAATTACACATCACCTGCTTTGATTAAGTCCATTTAACATTCTAGTTTATGAAAACATGCCTAAAAATGATGACAAAGTCAAACTATTCACTTGCCTAATAATTGTTTACATGGTACTATGTGAATTATGGAGAGAATTTTGTTGTACATGAAAGGTTTTTATCACATTTAATTCCCATTTATTGTGCATCTGATCCCTGTTTGGACCAGTCAACTGATAAAATATAACAAATTATGATGAAAATAAATGAGTAACTCCTACTAATATGTGTGATTTTGGGGTCATATATAATTACTTGAAATCACTGCTTATCAATGCAAGCCAATGAATGAAACGTCTCCCCAGCGGCAATGATTTGATATACGATTGATATATATAATTTACACATGATTGTGTGTTGAAGGTTTCGCCATCAACACGCCAAGACCCCTCTCTGCTCAGACTGAGCTGCTTTTTGCTTTAAATCACATCTCACTGATTCCACAATGTTCTTGTGCTCTTACAGATAAAATTGGAGTTAAATTTGTGTCTACTGCCCCAAGATGGATCAGAAGTATAAAAACCAGAATGGCTTTTGGGACAAGATTCAAACCGCTTCAGTGCAGTACTGACTGCAGGATACAATCCTAGGAGAGGCACATAGGACTGTGAAGCAGCAGAGCATCACCAAAACACCAAAATCCAAGTTGAAGGTCTGCAAAATATGCTCACAACAAAAAATACTCCACATAGTTTGATTAGTTACTAAAGTACAACTGTAAGAACACATGTATCAGAATTGATACATTTATCAATACACATGCTAATGGTGTGTTTAAAAAAAAACCTACTCCTTCCAGCATAGACAGCATGAAGGAGACCCACCAGAAAGTCATTTTATTGCTACCTACAAACAACTTTCTATGAAACTGCATGCATGCACAGAATTGCATTATTATTTTGCTGAATAATAAACAGGGGGCATCAATAATCTATATATTAAAAGTTGGGCAAGACGAACACCAAAAAGTAGTTTTATTTTTCAGTTTCCTCAATTGTACAGAAAAAAAAAGTTCCACACTCACCCTGGCAAGTCTGTGTTTGGGCTCATTCTTCTTGGCATAGTCTAAAGAGTCGTAGACCATAGCAAAGCCTGTTGTCTTGCCACCGCCAAACTGAGTCCTGAAGCCAAAGACAAATACAACATCGGGGGTGGTCTTGTACATCTTGGCAAGCTTCTCCCTGATTTCAGTCTTTGGGACTGTGGCCTTGCCAGGATGGAGGACATCAACAACCTATGAAGACATTAAAGCACTTTGTAAACATCTTTGCTTGACGAGACGAACTACAAAGATGGTGGCAGAACATGTGAAAACTTACCATCTGCTTCCTCTGAAGCAGTCGGTTCGTCATAAACTTGCGGGTCCTGACTGTTACTGTGTCGTTCTGTAAATAAGGAAAAGGTTTAACTACACAAGCTGTAGTTGTTAGCTGAAAGGGTTACTGTTGAGGGACAGCTCACATGTTTTGATGCAAGTTTCTGAGGAAAGTGTTCGTAATAACTCAAGTACCTCTACTGGTAAGATGTTATATGCATGTGAAAACTTACCTCACCTGTCAGGTAAACAGACTGCAATTTCAAACAAGCCAACTGAAGCTGTTCATTCATCTATATTACTAATAAGCAAGTAACTACTCCAGACATTTAGTTGAAAAGTCACAAAAAGACATTTATGCCTGATTATCGCCATTTCTAAGCCAAGAATAAAAGGTGAAGATCTGAAGACGTTTTAACCTAAATCTGCTTGATTTCTATGTTTCTAGTACCCGGATGTGGCAACTGTGTGCATTTTACTGTCTACTCACACATGGACCGCGTTATTAGCATATTTAGGGAGTGAGTGCTAACGTTAGCGACATTAGGCTAACAGATTTGTGCTTTACCAGTTAAAAACGGCACAAATTACAAAAACGTTAGTTGATTATTTCTAATCATAAATGCGAACAAAGAAAAGCAAAAGATTGAAAATCATTTAAAGCAGGGAAGACGGGCGTGCGTATCTGTCGGACAGGTATCAGTTAGGCTAAATTGTGAAATGTACTGTATAACTTAGTCAAAATTTCTTATTGTTGATTAATATTGCCAGGATCAACAAAAGGAGAAACAACGTATCAGTTAATATGTGGTATGAGTGTGTTGGTGTACGGATGGCCTCGATATTGAACGGATTTTAGTTGTATTTTTCCCCGACACTCACCATTTTGACGCCGGCCTCGCTCAGGGACGTAAAAGAGGAAGAAGGACCGGCGGCAGCCCGGATTATTGCCTGCACAAAATGACGAGGGAGTGTAGTGGGAGTGCCTGATGTAAAACACGTATTATAAACATATCTACAGTACATACCAAGCCTAAATTTTCGTTAAGCTTTTCGTATTAAGTTGAATTGTGCGTAATTCCTCCATGACCTTACTTAGTGGGCAAGCAAGTTAAGTGGGAAGATAAATTGTATATTTTTTATAATACCGACTATTCTAAAATTTCAAGTACGGTAAGCTTAAAACAAAGATCTGAACTTAAATCATTGCGTTATTTTAAGTTTTTTTTTTTTTTTTTAAAGACTAATTTATTAGGTTACCTTGGGTAAACTAGATTATTCTCATTGTAGTTGTTTGAATCCACTTCATCTTGATTAAAACATTGAATATAAACCTTTAGCTTCACATAAATTATTCATTTAATAAAGCCTCTTATGTCAGTTATTAGAGCCTGCAAATATATGTAACTAAGGTGAAAATCAAAAATTCTATTCACAATATAATGAATAATAAATGTATGTCAAAAACATCAGTGGGAAGAAATGAGACAGGAGGTTGATAATACCAAAGTCAAAGGACTGTAACTAAGGCCATCCACACTGAAATGCGATATACTTCTTTGTTGTCAGATGAAAGCTAAAATTTGTTCTGCATCACAGCACTGTTAATTACAGTTACACAAACAGAGCCAAACTTAAGAAATTACATTGTAAGATTAGCAGCAGATAGCATCACTCTGACTAGTCTTCAGTTTCATGATTGAGTGGTGCACAACAGCATTTATCAGCTTACCCCTATTAAACCCTACATTTTTCAACCTGATGGTAATAAACTGTATTCATGATAGATCATCATGGTCAGTTTTGCAAAACCTGCCACATGTGCAATAAGTTGAATAAAATCAAAAAAAGACAAGGATACAAAATCTGTTACAGAATTTTATTGATCTTGCAGCAACAGTGTCCACTGGCATTGGAGTTTCATTTGAAATAAAAGTTATTTTAAATCTGAACTGAAGGTTACAGTAAGTTTGTGTCCAATCTCTTTCAAAGCATATTGTTTAACCCTCATCAAATCAAATGGATTGGAAATAAATCTGCCACCTGGATTACAATACCTTAATATAAAGACTTGTCGGCCAAAAGGTGCGATGCAAACATAATTTTAAGCAACCCGTGGATGAAATTTTCACCAAACTTTGCCAAATGTAATTACAAAGCTAAAAGAAATGAAAAATAATATTTGACAAACATCAGTCAGTGGCTCCTGTCAAACAGAGAAAAAAAATTGAATGAAAAACATGATTACTTGTTTGCCAAGTAGCAGAGATAACTTTGGAATAAAACAAATAAACTAAACATTGAATTAAAATGAGTGAGTGGCACTTTTACCATGTTGTCATGTAAAACATTGTCATGTAAAACATCAGCCTCACATGCGCAATCACGCTTCCAAACTTCACACCAATCCGAGTAAGAAAATCATCAAGAAAATAAAATACCTTTTGCTCACTGACCAAGCAAAATATAACCTGTTTTAACGCTACTGTGAAAAAATAAACATCTGTCAGAAAATACAAATAGATGGCAAGGAAACTAATCACTGCATTTCATGTTAAATAAGGCATGGGCAGGCAGGATGCATGGAAATAAGAATATTAATGTCAGATCAGTTTATGGAGAGCATCTATCAAGCCCAATGCACACACGGTTATCCGTTTCGTTGACATGAAGTCTAAAAGGCTTGGACAAAGTGAACGCCCCGGCAAAGCCTTAATACTAAAATTGTACTCAAATATAATAATAAATGTTTAAAAAACATTGAAATTGTTTCAAGTTTTAAAATGGATTTTGTTGTATCCCATGTATCTAGGGATATTAACCACTCTGATGTCTGGATATTTAAAAACACCGGTCATGTTCATCCATATACCGCCTCCTCCTTAGGTTTATTTGCCATTATAACAAATCTGAGAAAATGGCGGGGTTTATCTTTGCCAACTTAAGTTACTTGATATTATTGTACTTTGCTGAAATTAAATTCAAGAAATATTTTAAGTTACTTATGTCTATGCTTCATTTGATATTCAATTATCTGATTATTTATATCTGTTTAATTTTGCCCTAAATTTGTTTTTAAGCATTTTTTTCCTGGAGTCTTACAAATGAAATATTGCAGCAAAATGTTGGAAAATTTGGGACTAAAATCTTGGAATGGTGTTAGGTCCTTTCCTAATAGAAAAACAAGAATAATACAGCATTTCCTCAGGTACCGTTACTGGAATCAAAATGATCCAAGTGGTTGTGGATCCTGGAGTTCTTGGAGTAGTTTTAATAAAAAAACAAACAGAAAACCAGAGATCTTTAAAAACAAAGACGGAAGAATATCAAAGCTTTTTAAAATGACTCCAAGTTTTAAAAAAAACCCCACTACTTCTTGCTCAAATTAGTTTATATTTCCAGTTTGGTCTCACAGAAAGGTGTAAAATGAGCACTAAAACTGATTAATTTTTGGGTGCAAAGTATTTGGGTCCCTTTTAATGAAAATGTTTGAAATTTGTACTGCGATCCATTGTTACACAGATAACCCTAGTTTTCAAACTTTGCCGCTCTGTATGTGCATGTAAGGTATACCGAATCGCCCTGGGGTTTACAAACATTACATCCAGCAGTGAGACAAAGAGCTAACAAAGATGGCTGCCATGAGGGCTCACAACATTGGTTTCTACAAGCCAAGCCACTGACACATACAGTGCCAGGTCATTTCCTTATGCTGGTGTGGCTCCAGGCGGTTAGATGTCCATTTCGAACTGGGCATCGTCACCTTAAAGATAAAGGAAAACCAGAACAATTTGTAAAAAAAAAAAAAAAAAAAAAAAAGAACTACAGGAACACTTTTAATAATGCACTCAACTAATAAACAAAAAACAGCAAACAGTGATCATTTAGAGATTTTCAACTGAAATATTTCTACTTCTCGACATCAGCAAGTACTTTAGCTGGTACAAAACTTAGTTTTAAAGATGACTGTTTTGGTTTTTCCACAGCTAAATAGCCAACGTCTGACCCCTGCTGGACATCACATGAAGCATTTATGGAACGCTTTGTTCATCAATTCAGCTTTTTGTTAATTTACATGGATCCTTTGACTCTCTGTGACGCTGGAAAAAAAAAAACCCTCTTCATCTACAGCTTTCTAGTAGACGCCCTGGTGCTCTGGGTCAAACTGACCGGTTTGAGAACTGGTAACTTTTGTGGCCCAAAAAAGGTCCAATTTGTTCTTTCTGGCAACAACATGTTCTGCCACGAGGTTTTGGGAGACTAACTCTAAAATATATTTACAGGATCTACAGAAGCCTCTCGCTTCTGTTAATATAGAACGAGAAAGTTTTAACTCTCAAAAAAACAAAAAAATATACATGGCATGAGCAAACTTTTTCCAGAGAGAACATAGATAAAAACCAAGAGATCTGGAACAACGTTCTTTGGACAGATGAGTAGAAATGGTATCTGTCTGGCCACCATAACAGAAGACATGTTTGGCAGGAACAATATACAACTTTTAATAGATTGTATAGTTATAACTTATACATCTCTTCATAAATTATCCAAGAAGTATTTTTGGTTTTATAAATTCACCCATCTTAATACTTTTGCTCTCTGTATGATAATTACATATACAATTTACCGGTTCATCCATAGCTTTGACAGAACGATGCCTTACCGTTCTTGCATGACAAAAACAGCTATGTTGCTCAGTTTGTTTCTATATCGACATAATCTATTACGTGAGGTTTGGCCTGAATGGTTGCAACAGTCTTTTGGATCCTTGTTCCCACCTCATACTGGGTGTTGCCATTTGTTTTCTGAAGTATTTTCGATTCTTGCCAGTTCTTTTTCCTACTGTCATGTGGCCAAAGGTGTGAACGTCACTTAAAAAGCTGCAGGTTTCTGACCTTGGTCTATCCATGTTAACACTGCTCTAATGCAAGTTGTGGTTTTGTGGCAATCTGGCTCTCCTTTTCCACCTAGAACCCATCACTTTCATGAATAAATAACACGCATTGAAACGAGCACAATCTTTTTATGTAACTCTGACCTGTAGTGGGTTTGCCATCATGGTTGTTGATGTGGTTGTTGGCTTCGTTCTTCTGATTCTCACTCAGGATATGTTGGCTGGTCACTCCAGGGATGACAGGCAGATGTGCAGGAGGAGTCTGAGCGATGGGAGAATTCCGCCTGTCCAGGAGAAACTTGCGGTCGTAAATGATCCGGGTTCCTTCAATGAGACGCAAGAAAATTATTTTACTGATCTTCCCTCCAAGTACCCTGTGGGATACTCTGAGTGGGTACAGCTAACACTTGTTTACGCACATTTATGTGCCTTCAAACGCATTGAATTATGCCATCTGTAGTGTTCAGCAGTAGATGCAGAAACTTGATGATCAAAAGTAAGCGACAAAAATATTCACAGGAACAATATGCCTTAAGTAGATGTTTGCATGCTTATTTTTGCAGATGACTCATGCAAGGTTCTGTTGTAACTAAAAGGTACATGGGGTCTAAGTTTGAATACATGAAAGTCCTCTAACTTCAAGGCTGATAAAAAATGATCTCTTGTTTCATTGTCAAACTGTTGGTTATATTTTTATACTTTTACCATTTTTTATTTTTAGTAGTTTATTATTTTTTATAATTTTCTTATCTTTCTCAACAAGTAAAAAAAAGAAATGCAGAGTAGTCTTTCTCTGTTAGGAATACATTGCTGTAATACTTTACCTTCATAAATCAATGTGCATTAATGTAAAGTTTTTATGTAGAGTTCAGAAATTACAAAGTATATTTACATTTTAACTAGTCGTCAATATGCTTGGAGATTATTAGTGTGGTATTTTGAAACAACAACGCATAAAGTCATTTGCTTCCTTGTATAAAATAATATGTGCTACCTGCATAATAGTTGTGAGCATACAAGTCACAACTTGCCCTCCACTAACCACTTCCTAAATGAAGTGGCAAGAAATGGTGGCCTTTCTAGTCCTCACAACAGAATATTTTTCAGAAGCACCCTTGAAAATGAAGAGGAAAGAGCTGAAATTATAAATACAAATACCAACGTAGATATTTGAATAGTTTTCTCATTTTGATGGCGGTAACCTCTGTATTATGTGGTAAGAAGTGTTCCAGTGCATTGTGCTTGGTATAAGTGTTTAATTATATAAACATCAACAAAAAACAAGTTATTTTTAAATATTAATAGACACACACTCCAGATATTGTGAAGTACAACCATTGCACTGTAGCTGTGTTTAGTTTTTGAAAAAGTAGAAAAGGAAAAAAACACTGTATTGTCTAGTTTGATGTAGGCTGTAGGAATAATAGTACACAACAACTCTACTTAGCTTTAGAACCACTTCTCTTATGTATGTAGTGAGTATTTTTAAAATGTACATATATAAAGATTTTTCCCCCCCATCTTTGTACCCCTCAGAAGTAGGTGAAGTCATATCAGAAACCAGTTATGCAGCAATACAGTATGTGGCAATATCTTCACTAAGTTCATAGCCCAAATTTTGAAATCAGCCTTGTAATAAGTCATCCATCTGGCTCTGCTCCATCAATGTGATCCGTCTATATTCCAGTAATTTAACAGAATCCCTTGTCAGATTCTATAGCTAGACTGGGGGCGGTCATTTATCATATCGTTTATCATTTATCGTGATAAACTTCCTATCATGAGAAGAATTGATTTATTATTATTATTATGAGAAATTCCAAGTAATTTAATTAAAAAACAAAACGAAGCTGTCTGTAATGTCGGAATTGTTAGTTTTACTATTTTGTTCAATGAAATCATCAATAAATATCAACAATTAGAAAATATTATTACTGCAGTTACTGTGTGTAGTTTAGTGATTCAAATCACACATCTTTATGTGACTGGTGTCCTAAAGTAGCGCATTGAATGTTTTTCAACAGCAGTACATGTGTTTGTGAAGCTATATACAGTATGACGCCCAGTCACAGTCATACAGTCACATCAAAAAGAAGCAATAATTATCGTTTTTATCGCCACATTTATCGTTATCACAATAGTACAACAAAATATCGTGATGAAACGTTCAGTTTATATTCCCAACACTACTAGTTTAGACCTGTGCAAGTCCAATGTCAGGTAACGCAATCATGAGAAGCTAAAAAGCCAATCAGGAAGCAGCTAGAGGCCAGAGGGGTGGGTCTAATCTTTGTTTTTGTTTTGATCAGGATGACAACGCAGGCTAGGCCAAGTAAGACAAAAACAGACACATATGATTAAACTACAGAGTAAAGCAGGTCTTCTCACCTCCAGGAGTGGTGGAAAATAAAGTGCCTCCAGGGGTGGTACAGTAGTCATGAGGTAGCTGGGTTGTGTCGTTGATCAACACCGTCCTGGTCGGGATGGCCCTGCTCTCGCTAAGCTGACGACTGGTCGACATTTTTCGGCGCCTGTTCGGTGACAAATCCAGCAGCTACAGAAAACTGTGGTGCTTATCTCCCGACGGACGGTGGAAACCCGGGCCGTTCCCCACTTTTTTTACAGCTTCCCGAAAGCTTTCTTGGCTCTCCGTTCGTCCTACCAGCCGTCAGCACCGTCCCCTCCCTCAGCAAGGCAGGAAGCACGACGAGCTGAGGGGGGATGTGACGTTGTGAGCGCTACGTCACCGTCTGTTTATGAAAATCTGAAATGATGGTCTGGTTACGATTAAAGAGACATTTGTGTTCATGACATTTGTCAACAACAAAAAGATCACTCACGACATGAGAAACACTGATAACTTACCAAATAAAACATTAAATAGAAGTTTGTTTGTTTTTGTTTCAGTACTGCAGTTCAAAAAGCAAAATAGCATTTTTCAGATTTGTAAATTACAAAAGGGATTTTATTCAATCTTAATGCGGCTTATGGCTTACTAAAAGAGATGGGTAGTGACTAACTACATTTGCGTAGATGCATATACTCAATCTTATTTTTTGGAGAAAAGACTGCTACAATACTTTTTTGCTTTTACTTGAGTAATATAATGAAGTATCATTCCTCCTATTTGAGTAAAATTTCTGGGTACTCCTACCCAGAAATTTTACTCAAATAGGAGGAATGATACTTGCAGAAGCTACCCCCTGCAAGTAGCTTCACTGAATTCAGAACAAACACTTTTCTCTTAAATTACATGAGACACAAACCTATAGTTTATCTAGTGTGGTCACAAGCCTTTTGTTATTCTAATGTTTCTGCTGAGGCTTCTGCACAGTTTAACTTATTTACTCTTATTTGAATGCAATTTTTGTGTACTATGTTCACCTCTGCTTATACATATTGATAAATTCTATTAGAATATTAAGGATAGAATTATGTCAGTTCTGGACCAGAATTTCTCCGAGACATTGCAAGAAGGAAAGGATACCCAAAATGTTTGACCTAAGTCATACAAATTGAAAGCAAAAGTGCCAAAAATCATAGTAATACATTTAATTTTGTAATCTGTGCAGTTGAATTTATTACAGTTTCTAAGTTGTACATGTACCACAGAATAAGAACCCTAGATCTACTGACTGATATTCATTTTCTGATATAGATGACACATATTCCCAGGAAACCTTTTGAATGTGACTGGCCTATGAGCAAAAATATGAGTCAGTTTTTTATTAAATCTGAAGGTGTTCACACATGCCCCCAGTTAAATCTTACAAGGCCCTGCTTCTATTTTTAGAATATTTTTTTTTAGAAACCAAACACAAGCAAACACACAAT
Source organism: Brachyrhaphis terrabensis (assembly GCA_903067065.1). Classification (NCBI taxonomy): domain Eukaryota; kingdom Metazoa; phylum Chordata; class Actinopteri; order Cyprinodontiformes; family Poeciliidae; genus Brachyrhaphis; species Brachyrhaphis terrabensis. The sequence goes on along the minus strand of CAEGAG010166546.1, from coordinate 10,667 downwards.
TTGGATAGAGAAAGAAAATCAGAAAATATTTTAATAGGCCACAATATTTAAAAATGGTAGTTATTAAAAAAAAAGAAACTATATTTATTTGTTTTACTTTTGTAAAATTTTACTCCATAATCTATTATTCTGAATTATATAATTTACTAACAGTATTTCTGATTAGTTCAATTTTCATAGGAACTGAGATTGAAAACTCAAGTCTGTTAAGAAATAAAATTTTACACAAGATTTATAATAACCTAAACTTGAAATAAATACATAAATTTCAATGCATTCCAAACTGTCACAATACTTACATTATCTATTTTTTTTGTTTTATTTTAACAGGACCCCACCAGTTCCAGCTGAGATGACACTGCATAAAAACACACAATCAATAAAATACTTAAATCTGTTTGTACCTGTTTCTTTTATCATTCAACACACTTTTTAAGTGTTTTCCAGCCAAGTAATGAAGACCTTCATTACACATCGGTTGGGTCTGTGAAGTAGTGTTTCTTGTATATTACAAACCAATATTTGCTGTAAATTCTATAATATTTGTGAGAGGAATAAGTTTATATGCTATACATAATGGGATGTGATTGTACAGATGAGATTAAATACATGTATGGTTCTCCAAAATGATCTTCAAACAAATGTGCCTATTTATTTATTATTCTTCTTACTAATAATATATTAGTATAGATACTATTATAATTCTTTTCTGCATTGCGTTTAATTTGTCAAAATTGTTTCAACATGTTCGAAGCAAAACGTTCATAATCGTCATCATCAAACATTTCCAACAGCTCCTGAAGGCACCATAAACTAAAACTGCGGACGCATGCGCAATGGCTCCTGTTGCTCCCAACCGGGGTCTACCGTGTTCTTCCGCCGCCATCCTCCATCCGTAAGCAGGCAGCTTCAGAAATCCACACTTCAACATGAGCTTCACAGTGGAAGAGAGGGGAAACGCGAACTCTCTCAGCTACCGCTTGTTCTTTAGTAAGTAAGCAATGTGTAAAAATAGCAGAGTTTTATCTTTGTTTGCCACTTTGAGGACTCTGTTGACACCGCAGGCCAGCCGCAATCTCCCACGTGTCAGTAATTCATTTATTCAAGTAGGATTTAGCTTAGGGGAAACTACAGAAATGTAGGGATTCTATTTTTTACTTTCTGCAGGGCGACTTTTGAGTCATTCAATTTTCACTTTTCAGATCTACTTGTTGTTGTTTTTACAAAGTTAACACAATTTAGCGATGCTTCTTTACGTTTTATATATATTTCTCAGACATTGTTCTGTAAAAGAATACCGCAAATTGAACATTATTTCTGGAAACCTCCCAAGGTGTTTTAACACGTCATATAGAAACCTAAAGGGGCGGGGCATCGTTCTCTCTGTGTATAATAAGGGCATTGATAAATGTAATCTTTGAGACAAGCAGGTCTTTGTATCTTCTGGTAGACGAATGGTTAAATGCCAATTTTGTGCCCAAACTTAAAGAATTTCTGGTAAAAGATATGTTTTAAAAAAAATTGTAATAAATGTAATAAATGCTGACTCCAGTTATTCCAGTGATAAAATGGAGCCCAATATTAGCAAAGTGTAATAGTAAGTGGTTGGTACTTTTTAAGTAATTCAGACAATGATTTGTTGAAGTGAAAGTAAAAGTTTGGGACATTATGTGTAATTTCTTTATTGTGTGGAACACCTGCCTGTTGACATACAATGTTTCAGATTCGTTTGTTTACTTACCTGCTGTGTTAATTAGTGTTCAATCTGACTACTTCACAGAAAATGCGGAAGGAAAGTACATCTCTCCATTCCATGACATACCAATATATGCTGACGAAAGCCAAGTAAGGAAGCGATTTCAGCCTTTGGACAAATAAATCTGTATATTTACACTTTTATGCACAATTTAAGGCCAGACAGTGGTTTGGTTATAGCAAGATTGCTGCTGTAAATGCATTTCTGTGGCTCATCTCTCCCAGCACACAACTGCTTTGGATAATACTCTGCACAATATCAAGGTCATAGTCTGTTTAGAAAGCTGCACCCTTTACTCTTTGCTTTCCCCAGACTATGTCAATATCTCTCATGGCTGCAGTTGAACAATTGTAATATTACAAAACAGTTAATTTAGCTGATATTTTTAATGCATAAGGTGTAATTGAAAGTGAATGTTTTCTTTCCTCTCTCAGAACATCTTCCACACGGTTGTTGAAGTACCCAGATGGACAAATGCAAAGATGGAGGTAAGAGACTGTCTTTTCTATGCCTTAGTTTATCAAACTATAACAGGTGTAGATTCTTCTGTATCACAGAAATACAAACCAAACACCAAAGTTTACTTAAAGAAAATGTTTATTGTTATAAAAAAACTAAAGTTGTTGTCATGGGGTTAAAGTGCACAAGAAACATCTTCTGTAAGAGTTTAGTGAGCTCTTATCAACACCTTATCAGGTTTTTATTAAGATGTTAAAGTTCTTGCACCACTCTAAACACAAATTTGCAGAAAATAAATGCATTTATTTACTTGTTACACAGATGTGAGCTATTGATATCTATCAATTTTCTTCTTTGTTCGCATACAAAATTTTCTGCTGTTTCATGGCAATTTATTTATACAGCACCAAGTCGCAAGGAATGTTATCTGTAGGCTCCTAACTAGACAACCTGGTCCACCTCCTAAATCGCTACCCTGCCTGATTCATGCCCAATTACATAAAGTCTGATTTGGTTATCTACTAATGATGATGAGTTATCTACCTTGCAACAATCCCTTCTATTAAGGAGTCATGTGGAGACAGTAGAGAGGACGCGTCTCATTTTACAAAAAAGAAACTTGCAGTAGAACAAGGCTCAGCGCTCTGACGTCTGTTGCAATGTGATAAGAATTGAGATTGCAGTAAAGCAAAAATCACTGCAGTATTATTCTTGAACTTCAGCATCTCAGGCACTAAGAACTTACATCCTCATCCTCTGTGGACTGAGGATGAGGTGTATGAGTATGAGGAGTTCATTCCAGCTGGCCAAATAAATTGATCAGTCCACAAAGTGGATCGATCAAAGTCCATTTTTGATCAATCAAAAACGATTGACTGATCAATCAGTCAATCATTTACAATATAATATACATCCAAATATTGAATCTAAGCAGTCCTTTGCTTTTCAAATTGCACACACCGATAGTGTGATAACGGTGGTGAATCAGTTTATTGTGTAGCTCTAGAGGACAGGAATAAGTGCTGGATCATGACTACTTTATGTGCTAAAGAAAACGAAATAAAGTTAGTGGCGGCGGTGACTCCATACTCATCAGATTCATCTGATAACTGAAGCTGAACCTGAAATTCTGGCTGTAATTATTACTAACTGCTGCAACATCATGCCTACCTATTCTTATTTTTAGCCACATTAATGACATATTTTTAACAGACAATTACATCTCTAATTTTAAAATGTCTGATTTTCTGTTTTCCAGATTGCTACAAAAGACATCCTAAATCCAATAAAGCAGGACGTGAAGAAGGGGAAGTTACGCTACGTGGCTAATGTTTTTCCTCACAAAGGCTACATATGGAACTACGGAGCAATCCCTCAGGTCTGTGTGCTCTGTTAATATTTTGTTGTGTGCATTAGATATTATCACTATGTAATAGTAAACATAAAGTGGTAATAAGTTCCATTATGGTGTTTCAGACATGGGAGGATCCTGCCCATAAGGATGGAGACACTGACTGCTGCGGTGACAACGATCCCATTGATGTCTGTGAAATTGGAAGCAGGGTACATGTTTCACTTTAATGTCTGTTTTTTTAATTGTTTGTACATATTCCTGGGACGTTTTATAAATGATTGACAACCTGAAAACGTCCTCATGAAGGTGTGCACCCGAGGAGAGGTCATCAAGGTGAAGGTGCTCGGTATTTTGGCCATGATTGATGAGGGAGAAACTGATTGGAAAGTGATTGCAATCAACGTAGAGGACCCTGAAGCCAAGGACTTCAACAGTAAGTTTTCTCCTCCTTTTTTTTTTTTTTTTTTTTATGCAACTGCTCTCCTGAATCAGCTAAATCATGATTGCTACACCGTCTCTGTCTATGTTCAGATATCAGCGACGTCCAGCGCCTGAAACCTGGTTATCTAGAGGCCACGGTGGACTGGTTCAGGAGGTACAAAGTGCCAGATGGGAAACCAGAGAACCGCTTTGCTTTCAACGAGGAGTTCAAGGACAAGGTTGCTCATGCCAACACACCTCATTTATCTTTATTTCAGCTGTTAATAAGGTATTCTGAATAAGTAGAAGTTGTTAATCAGGATTTATCATTTTCCTTCTGGGTATCTTCATGTTCTGCTGGGGGGGGGGAAAAAAAAAAGGTTTTTAGCAACATTCAGGAGTTCCTACATAGCCTGAAAAAGTTTGAATCTTAAACATTTTTCTGTTTAAGATAAGGATGGAAAAAGAAATTAAGAACACAGAAGCATATTTGTATTTCCAGACTGTGTCACCTAACTCTCTGCCTATAAGTAGCATCTATTGATCCATCAATTGTACCAATCAATCATTTAGTAGTGAAGGTTTCACATTTAACTTCTAACCACTGTAATATAGTAATACGAAGGTAGCTTGAGGTTTGTCTGGATGCTAAGCTCCCACATTGATGATTTGTCTTTTCTATTTTAGGACTTTGCCATTGAAGTGATCAAGAACACTCACAACTTCTGGAAAGCCCTCATTGGCCAGCAGACCAAAGCTGGTGAACTAAACTGGTAAACACTGCAGTTCAGTTGCTGTATTGATTTTAGTTTAAGCAGCTGAATGTGATAGACTCACATTCATTAAAATGTCAACTCTGTGTTCTAACACTGTCTCACGAACAGCAAAAACACGTGCGTCTCATCTGGTGACAGTCCATACTGCTGCTCAGCAGACGAGGCCAAAGCTGCTGTTGGTGACGTAAGATTTCTCTCTCCTCTTTCCAAATTGCAACACAGCAGAAGTTTCAACACAGGGACTCATAATTTATCATTTCACTATGATTTCAGACTTGTCCCTGTGGAAAAGGAGACTCTATCCCACCATCAGGTAGAGATTTGTAAATACTCCTGTCTCTAATGGAAAGATTGTTTTAAATTCCTGTTGAATATTATTGATATGTTTCCTGTTTCTTATTTTTATTTTTTTATATTTGCAGTCAATAAATGGTTCTACTATGAGAGGAAGTGATCCTGGAGCTGAATGGTTTCACGAACAAAAATGATCATCTGTGACAGTTTTACTAAAAGATGCATTTAAATTTGACTCCAGTGGGAATGCTGGGAAGTTGGGTGTAGGACCTCTGTCTTCCTGTAGATGGAGTGCTGGTGGTTAGATACTGACTCAAAGATTTCATCATGTCATGAAAAACAACTTTTTTCCTAATTTAAACAAACATCTGTGTGGAGATGTGCTGTCTGATAATGTACTGGCAATGTGCCTCATAAAAATGTGTAATGCTGTATGATGCTGACCTGCTTTAATAAAGCTTCTCTGCTTAATGTACTGAGTGTGTGTTAATAAATGAGTAATAACACTAAAGTGGAAAAAGATTTGCTTTTTATAAATGTCTAAAATGCTCATTTGCAGTCCTGCCACCAAATGTGCATTGTCCCTCATATGTTTTACTTGTGTAGATTAGTATTTGGAGAAGAGTTTTTTTTTGTGTGTAACACTGTATTGACAGACATAAAAAATTTATACCAAACATTTCCCATTCCCCTCTGGCTTGAACATTATTATAATTTTTCATAATCAAATAACAGCTGACTGTTGTGCAATGATTATGAACGTAGTACTAAATATTCCCTGTTTCTAAATATGAATATCTTAAAGGTTGTTAAAATAAAGTTTCATAAATGCTTCTAAGCTGTTTTCAAAGGTTGATTGTAATAGAGAAAATAACATACTTTCTATTTTCCCCTCGTGGCTCTTTTTAAATGTGTCTTATTGTCCTTATAGGATATTCTTATCTTACATGTCATGTTTTCACTGGCTGTAAGCAGAAAGTCACAACAGAAGTAAAGCCTCGAAATTATCAGTCTTGTGCAATTAATAGTTTCCCTGGTTACGTAGTGAGATAAATAATCTTTTCACTAATACACAAATTTGAGATTTACCCGTATTTCTAACATATGTTAACTAGGTAAATAACGCTTTTGGTTTGATAGTTTAAAAATACCGAGTGTCTGAAATATGTTTTTAAAAAAGTGTACGAGATGCATTTGAAGGCATCATGACGTCATCACCGCTGACCATAAAATGCCGTATAGAAGCGCACTTTCTGGACCAAATCTAACGGACGACGGGGTTTCACAACTTCGCTAGACCAAGGTAAGGCTGAATAATAAAGGAAGAAGTTTAGCTTCCACGTTTTCTGTTGAGATTTTTATTTTTAATTATTTCTCCCGACAGAAAACATGGATTTATTTCGGCCTTTTAGCATCGCTTCCCACTCGTGTTTTCCAGTTAGATTGTTTATTTACTGACAGCTGATATGCTACAAACCGACAGACACAGTAAGTTAATGAGAAATGAACAGGGATTCTTTGTTTACACGTCTTTCTGCTCTACGGCAGGAGCTTATGGGACTTCTTTTTAAAGGCAGCAACTATTTTAGGCTTAAAGCAGGAATTATATTTCACTGTCAATCTATTGAAGATGGACATAAGTATCGTGTTTAAAGTGCAGGTTTTGTTGTTCACTGGTGTCCCAGCTTCAATAATCAACAGCTGGGTCATTTCTGGAAGCCTCCCCACACCGAAAGTCTCTATTCAACAAGAACATTGAGTTACCAGAGTGACAGGTGCTGGTGTGTCCATGAGGCAGAGGCAGGGGACACTGGCCAGATCAAATGTCTTTCTCCAAACTTATCATAAAAATAGTCAGAGGAAGATCAGTGCCGCGGAGAGAGAGAGAGAGAGAGAGAGACCGCTCTTAGAACAAGCACTTGGCTGCTTTTCTTTCACGTTTTAAAACTTTGAAAGTGATTACTCAGAGCTTATGCATACCAGTGGGGTAATCCAGGACCAGAAATAACAATTACCAGTGAGTCTCAGTGCTGGGCTCCATGATACAACAAGGTCTCTTAAATTGCAAAATGTTCAATTCTGGTCTTGGATTCTAAACCAAATTGAAATCCACAGAAATAACTCTGTCACTTTTGTGAAAGTATAATAGTGTGTCTTATCTTGTATTCCATGTCAGTTCTCTTTATTTTAGATTGTGAACAGAGATGTCTTTTATATTTGACTGGATCTACAAGAGCTTCAGCAGTGTCCTGCAGTTATTAGGTACAGTATAATACAGAAATACTGTCTGTTTCTTTTCAACTACTTGATCCGGATCTATTTAAGTGTGTTTACATGCATGCAGCCAACAAGTACTGTGTTCTTCACATTTAGTTGCTTTTTTTGACCGTTTTTTAAATTTTTTTATTTTTATCTTGGCCATTCCTAAATAAAGTGACACATTTTGGAGACTAAAGCTTAAAGTGGCTCTAAGAGCATACAGCTTCTACTCTAATATTCTCATAATGTGTTTATATCTTGTTTTTTAGTTATTTTTTTCCCTTTGATTTGCACTTTTATGCCCAACTACATCATATTTGGCATTATGGACTTTATTTGTTTGGCTCGCAAGGTTATAGAAACCCTTTACACAGAAATTAAGTTCTAACTATTGCAATTATAATATTGACTGCTTTTTCTTTCACATCATAATGTTCTTATTTTTATACCTCAATTTTCTGATGGACATCACTAATAACTATTTAAATAAATTACTTATCACTAATAATGACTAATAACTAAATTGCTAATAACAATTCATCTTGTGTGAAGTACCACATCAAAGTTGATGTGGTTCACCTGAGATATTATGTAAGCAATCCTTTGCAACTGCAGTATTGGACAAAGTGAATGCAATAAGGAAAATTATCTGATACATTATGTAGCTCTAGCTGTCATTTGCTTTTAGTTTGAGTTTAAAACCACAGCCTCCATGTACAGTGTAACAACAGCTGTGTCACTGAAAAGCATCCACTGCTGATTAATAGAAGACATATTTAGTGGCAACCACAGCCTAAGATAGAGTGTGTGTCTCTGAATGCCTGAATCCATTCCTTCCTGCTTTCCTGAATCTTCAACCACATTTTAATGAAATGAAGATTTAATTTGTTAACAATAATCAAAGTTTTTTTTCCCCCTGTCATCATTTCACTTTGACAAAACAAAACAGCTCAACAAGTCAAAAATCCAATATTAAGGAATTCATGGCAATGTTGAGTTTGTGTGTGTAAACATTTTGTTTTTTTCAGTTAGAAATAGTGTGTTTTTAATTTTTTGCTTCAGCATTTTTGACAATTTCATGCAAATACATCATATAGAAATGTTATGATACAAAAAAATAACTCCTCCTGATCCTCTGGTAACTCACCAGTCTTCATAATGTTTGGAGCAGGAGCTGCACATTTAAAAAAAAAAATTCTGTTTCACATGTTCTTTCTCTTGTTAGGGTTGTACAAGAAGAGCGGGAAGCTGGTTTTCCTCGGACTGGACAATGCTGGAAAAACAACCCTTCTGCAGATGCTCAGAGATGACAGGCTGGGACAGCACATGCCAACACTATACCCAAGTATGGACAGCGAAACTGACGTTATGCAGTTCGCCTTGTGTTTTATGGTTTTATCCCTCTTCAAAACGTTGTGCCTCCTCTCTGCTCTCAGCGTCTGAGGAGCTGACCATAGCTGGAATGACGTTCACCACATTCGACCTCGGCGGTCACACGCAAGGTGAGAGTGCAGAATTCGGTGCTGAAGTGAAGATGTTGTTTCAAAGGAAGATGAACTGATGCATTCGCAGGATGTCACATTAACCCTGAAATGCCCCCACAGCTCGGAGGATCTGGAAGAATTACTTCCCAGCAATAAATGGGATCGTCTTCATGGTGGATTGTGCTGATCGTGAACGTCTAGCAGAGGCTAAAGCAGAGCTGGATGTGAGTTCATAACAAAGACGTGACTTGTTTAATCAACAACAGCTGGCTATTTCTGTGACTGTGAGTGCTTACGTGTTCATCTGACGCTTGTTGGGAATAGGCGCTGCTAACAGATGAAACCATCGCTAACATCCCGGTTCTCATCCTGGGGAATAAGATTGACCGTCCAGAAGCCATCAGCGAGGATGCACTCAGAGGAGTGTTTGGTCTGCATGGACATACAACTGGAAAGGTGAAGGACACGGAATACGTCTTATTACTTGTCCATGCATGATGAAGCTGGACTGTATGAGCCAAGAATTCAACGCTTTTCCGATTGAAATATGTTCTCTCTCTATTTTCAGGGTAAAGTATCACTGAAGGAGATGAATTTGAGGCCGTTGGAGGTGTTCATGTGTAGCGTCCTGAAGAGACAAGGTTACGGAGACGGTTTTCGCTGGCTCTCTCAGTATATTGATTGATTACACTTCCTTTGAAAAACAATAATTGGACTTCTGTTGATGCCTGTACACACGAAAGCATATTTTGCAGAAAACTACTTGCAGTATACATGTTTTATTAAATATGCCATCTCTGGTAGTTTGACCTCAAGTGAGAGAAACATGTAAACATTTGTTTTGTTATTATATTGTACAAATAGAAATCTATGTGTCATACAGCACATTGCATTTGCTGATCTTCTCTCTTCAGATTGAATGTGGAGACAAACATTCATGCTGCTCTGCTACATTTTTTTGAAGCGTGTAGGAAAACGTGTGCCAGAAACATGTCGATGCTGTGACCCAGTGTCAGGGCTGGGCTTATATTTGGCTGCTGGTGTTGACTTACTGTAAAGGGCAGTTTAAGTTGATACATGGTTGAAGAACCGCCCACTTGGGTTAAATTGTACAGTTAACCCGTTGTAACTATGAAAATCGATCAGCTATTTCATGTTAGATCGATCTACTGACTGTTTTGAAAAGAGTTTATGATGGCAGAATACTAAATTAATGCCATCTTGAGTTCATTAACTGACTTTTAGTCATAAAAATAAAGCTTTATTTTGATCAACTTTATTCAGTATACAGCCACAGTACACATGCTTCAGCATTGCTAAGTAATGTAAGAAACTCATAGCAGGAAAGATGCCAGACTACAATATATGTTATGATGAGTTGCACCTGGAAAAAAAACCCTGAGTACTTTGTGACTAGTTGCTGCTAACAATATGCAGTAATTTTATGAGAGTACTTGCACTTGAATACTTAAAATTATGCACATTTATTTCAGAGAGTAACACTGCAAAAGATGCATATATATTTTTTGTCTAAAGTATCTTATTTATATTTGGAATAAATAGTTTGACATTGTAGTATAAGTGTTATATTAAGACATGAAGTGAAGTCTGTTACAAAAATGTGGTTCTAGTGTGGAATGTAGCACAATAAATACTTTTGACAATTATTTTCAGTTATTGAACAACTGTCTTTTGTTTTTTTGTTTTTTAACGACATATTTATTTTTTGCCCAGTTGAGAAATTTTTCTGGGTGATAAAATCAAAGCATTTTTTTCTCATAGTTATTTAAATTTAATGGTATCGATTTTAGTGTTTTTTTCTTGACCTGACATTCTAGGTACTTGGCAGTCACAGTTTAGAAAGA